>APFE031275966.1:0-83090 GCA_000404065.3 Pinus taeda | reverse complement strand
ATGCCTTTGATTATGATTTCTTCCTACTATTAAGGGAGAGAAGATGTGCTTCTATAGATGAAATGCAAGATGTAGCCTTGGAGGTGGAATCCAATATCATGGCTGCAGAGAAAATCAAAGGACATGCTAATAGAAGGAGGCAGAGAGGCAAGTCTTCCTTTTCTTCTTCATCTTCAGAACCCAAAATAGATAAAATGACTAAAATGATAGAGTCATTGGCTGCTGAAATCTCCAAGCTGAAGGTTGAGAAGAGTTCTGGGAAAGCAAGGCTTCCTAATATATTTGCTCCTAGAAATCAAAATCCATATAGAAGAGAAAATGAACAATTGTAGATCATTCAGAGGGGCAAAGAGGCCAGTGAAGAACAAAGGGTTAAGACTCATTTCTAGAACGTAGTCATGGAGGAGGAGTAGTTTAATGAAGAGGATGAGATTCACTACATGGAAGACAAGGGCATTGTTGTCTTTTTGACATTAGTTGCCTATGAGGAGTCATTACTCAGGGACCAGACCAGTCAATATTGGGATAGAGAAGCTGTTCTGCAGAATAAAGACCATCAGAGATATATCTTGAGGTCAAGAATGAGTAATGTCAAAGAGAATCCTGCCCAAAGAGCTGTTGTCCCCACAGAGCAGCAGATCCGCAAGCAGAAGCGACTAGCGGCTGATCCCATCATCCTCAAAACACCAGCTCAAGAGGTAAGAGTCCCTGACAAGTCCCCTTCCCCTTTTATTTTTGAATCAGAATTCCAGAAGTTAAAAATATTTGTGCCTCTGATAGAACTTGTAAAGAGTGAGGTCTTTAAGAAGCCCATCCTTGATGCCCTTGAGCTAAAAGCCACACGAGCCTCCAATGACTATGTGAATTTACAAGATGACAAACCTACAATTGTGCTTAGACCAATGATTGAACCCTCTGATAATAGCCCCCCATCATTTTATGTCTCCTTGACCATTCATGACAAAATCCTCCACAGCTATCTGTTGGACACAGGTGCTAGCCATAATCTGATGCCCAAAGTTGTCATGGAAGAGTTAGGCATTGATATTACCAGACCTTATCATGACTTGTTCTTCTTTGATTCGAGGAAGGTGAAATGTCTGGGGTTAATCAAATACTTAGCCATCACCCTAACTCAGTTGCCCATAAAAAGCATGATGATGGATATTGTGGTAGCAGATGTTCCCCCTAAGTTTGGTATGATACTTTCCAAAGGGTGGATTAAGAGGTTGGGTGGGACATTACAAAGTGACTTGTCTTATGCCACCGCCCTAATTTTTGGAGGAGAAAGCAGAAGACTATACAGGGAAGCCCAGTTGGCCTATATCATCAGTGATGAGAAGAATCCCACTAATCATCCCATTTACACGTGGACACTGATTTTGGAGCATGTATTCTCCAAATTGAAGAATCCCATAGGGCCTTGGTGCAGCTTAAGAAACTAGTATGCTAGGCCATGGAAGAGGAAGGGACATAGGCTTGGGATATGTTCTTTGATGGAGCCTGTTCAAAGGAAATTGCAGGAGCAGGAGTGGTGCTAGTGTCTCCAAAACAAGAAAGCACACATCTGTCTTTTAAGTTGACTTTTTAGGTTATCAACAATACAACAGAGTATGAGGCTCTGATATTGGGCTTAAATGCTGCCAAATACATGGGAATCAGAGACATAAAGGTGTTTGGAGATGCTGATCTCATCATTAAACAGGTGAACAAAACGTTCCAAACAAGGCACCCAAGGCTGAAAGTGTACGGAGATGAGGTATGGAGACTCAAAGACTCTTTTGATAGCTTTTGTATCTCATATATTCCTAGAGTAAAAAATCAGCTTGCTGATTCCCTTGCTATGTCTGCTATTATGTTCATCCCTCTCATGCCCCCTAGATTGGCTTATGAAGTCCAAATAAAATATAAACCATTCTTGCCTAATAATGTCCAGCATTGGAAAGTCTTTGAGGATGATGATGAAGTAAATAGGTTTCTGCAAGTCATTGATGAATTCTATGAAATGCAAATTGATCAAGAGAATGAAACCTTGGAGGAATGTCCCCAACCCCAGCTAAGGAACATAATTGGCCAAGACAGTATTGCACAGTTTCCTAGCAATCATATACCTAAAGGGCTGGTGCCTCTGGAGAAGCTGTTTGACCATAATGATGTGCCTCATAAGATTGTCCAAAAAGAAAATCAGTTTGTAGTCCATAGGCATAACATAGGGAGTCTAGATCATCCAAAATATATAAATTTGTCCACCCATTTGTCTGCTTCCCAAAGTTCTGAGTACTGCACCTTAATGAAGCAATTTACTGATGTATTTTCCTGGGAATACAGTGACCTTAAAACTTGTGACAAAAATATCATCCAACATAAGATCCCATTAGAGAAATACACCATTCCTTTCAAGCAGAAGTTGAGACCCGTAAATCCTTTGCTCCTCCCTCTGATTGAAAAAGAAATCAAGAAGTTGTTGGCTGCCAAAATCATAGTTCCTCTGAGATATTCAAAGTGGGTAGCCAACTTGGTACTGGTGAGGAAGAAAAGTGGAGAAATCAGGCTGTGTGTTTATTTCAAAAACCTGAACAAATGCTCTAAGAAAGACAACTATCCCCTGCCCAAGATGGAACATTTGCTACAGAAAGTCTCAAGAGCTAAAGTTATGTCATTCCTGGATGGATTTTCAGGGTATAACCAAGTTGTTGTACATCCAAATGACCAAGAAAAGACTTCTTTCACCACTCCTTGGGGCACTTTATGTACTCCAAGATGCCTTTTGGATTGATGAATGTTGAAGTCACCTTTCAGAGAGCCATGGATATAGCGTTTATAGGAGAGAAGGATAAGTTTTTCCTTGTCTACCTAGATGATATAAAAATATACTCCTGTAGCCATCAAGATCATTTGCAGCATTTGAAGAAAGTGTTTTTGAAGTCCAAAAGGTTTGGGATATCAGTGAATCCTCGAAAGTCATAATTTGCTTTAGAAGAGGGCAAGCTTCTAGGACACATTGTTTCTGCTGCAGGTGTCAAGATTGACCCAGAGAGAGTGAACGCGATACAGACCTTGTTTGTCCCAAGATGAAAAAAGGACATCCAGTACTTTCTGGGAAAAATAAATTTCGTAAGGAGGTTTATTCCTAATTTTGTAGAATTGGTAAAACACATCACCTCTATGCTGAAAAAGGGATCAGAGATCAAATGGACAGATGCAGCAAGAAGATCTTTTGAAGCCATCAAAAGATCTATTATGGAAGCTCCCACTTTAATCAGCCCAGACTATAGCAAGGAGTTTCATATCTTCTCCTTTGCTTCCTTTGACACCCTTGCAGCAGTCTTATTGTAGAAAGATGATGAGGATTCAGAGCATCCAGTGGCATTTTTCAGTAAAACCTTAAGGGATGCTGAATTAAGGTATGATATTATTGAAAAGCAAGCTTATGCTCTTATCAAATCTTTAAAATCTTTTCGAATCTACATTCTACACTCCAAGGTAATTGCATATGTGCCCTCTACTTCAGTAAAGGACATCCTAACGCAGCCAGATGTTAATGGAAGAAGGGCTAAATGGATTGCAAAGATTATTGAATTCAACATAGAACTGAAGCCCACCAAGCTTGTTAAGGGTCAGGGCCTTGCCAAGCTGATGGTTGAAGAAAATTGCAAGATGCTGGACATGAATTGGATAAGCAAAAACTTAGATGATAGATAGACAGGGGGAGAAATAGTTGAACGAGGGAAGAACCAATATTTGGTTGAAAATATGGCCCCTTGGGAATGGTATGATAAAATAGGTCACTTTCTGTTGAAACTATAGGTCCCTCCAAGTCTTAGCTCGAGCCAAGCCAGGACCGTTAAGCTAAAAAAGCAGCCAAGTATTGTATTCATGAAAGCTTGCTTTATTGGAGAGACCCATCAGGAATCCTCTTAAGATGTCTGGAAAAAGAAAAATCTGTGGAGGTCATGCATCAGTTTCATTCCAGCATCTGTGGAGGACATCATTATTGGAAAACCACAACCCACAAGATCCTTAGAGCTGGGTATTATTGGCCCACTCTATTTTCTGATGTCTTTTCATTTATAAAATCTTGTGACTGGTGCTAGAGGTTTGAAGGAAAGCAGCAGTTGAAATCCTTAACCTTGAAGCCAATACATGCTAGTGGCCCTTTCCAGCAGTGGGGCTTGGATTTCATAGGGGAAATTAATCCACATTCTAGTGGCCAGCACAGATGGATCTTAGTAGCCACTAATTACTTTACAAAATGGATTGAGACCATCCCTACTAGGAAAGTTGATTACCATGTTGTCATGAAGTTCTTCACAAAAAGCATTTTCATCAGGTTTGATTGTCCACACAAATTGGTTCAGACAATGCAGCAGCCTTCAGGGAAAAAGAGTTGGTGGACATATGTGAATCAATGGGAATTAAGCTAGTGCATTCCACCTCATATTACCCTCAAGGAAATGGCCTAGCAGAATCATCCAATAAGAGCCAGATAAGGATAATCAAAAAGCTGTTGGAAGACAACAAAAGGAACTGGGATTCCAAACTGAAGTTTGCATTGTGGGCTGATAGGGTGAGCACCAAGAAATCCACAGGGAATTATCCTTTCAAACTGGTATATGGCATTGAAGCTATATTCCCAATCCAGTTGACCCTCCCTGTGGCCAAGTTCTTGCAGGAAGAACAAAATGAGGAAAATGACATGGCAAAGAGGATTAGTGACTTGGCTGAAGTGCATCAAATCAGAGATCAATTGATTGAAAAGTTTGCAACACATCAAAAGAGAATCAAGGAATCCTTTAAAATAAAGGCAAAGATGGAAAATTTTCATATTGGAGACTTGGTTCTTAAATGGGATGAATTGAAAGAAAAGAAAGGCAATCATGGAAAATTCGATGCTCTATGGATTGGACCTTTTGTCATTGCTTAGGTCCAGGGGAACAACACTTTGATGCTGCAAAGTATGGAAGGAGAAACAGTTTTTGATGGCCCAATTAATGGGCAATTTTTTAAGGTTTATGTTGTTTAAGACCTTTAGGCCCCAACATTGTAAAATATATCTTTTACAGTTTTTAGGTGTAGGCTTAATTAGACTCCATGCCCAATTGAATACTAGGAAATTTTGCTGATCTTGTTTCTATATGAAAGGCAGTGGTCTACGGTTCTTGAAACCTCACTGGGAGGATTTCATCCCCAGAAGGAGCTAGTGTTAGCTCTACTATGCAGCGCTGCCTTTCTAATGACAAAGAGAAGCTTGGTCTGTTTGGTTGTGTCCCAAAAGGGGCTTACATTGGTCACTTTTCCCTTTCTTCCCTCACCCCTCTTACCTTTAACCTTTCCCATTTCCTAAACGAACCTTCCAAATCCGACAAAATTCCCTTTGGTCTCAACCCTAAGTGCAAAGCTAAACTAACCATAAAACCTTATCCATATGCCTTGCACACTTGTAACCCAGCACATCAAAAGAGAATCAAGGAATCCTTTGACAAAAAGGCAAAGATGGACAATTTTCATATTGGAGACTTGGTTCTTAAATGGGATGCATTCAAAGAAAAGAAAGGCAATCATGGAAAATTCGATGCTCTGTGGACTAGACCTTTTGTCATTGCTCAGGTCCAGGGGAACAACACTTTGATGCTGCAAAGTATGGAAGGAGAAACAGTTTTTGATGGCCTAGTTAATGGGCAGTTTTTTAAGGTTTATGTTGTTTAAGACCTTTAGGCCCCAACATTGTAAAATATGTCTTTTACAGTTTTTAGGTATAGGCTTAATTAGACTCCATGCCCAATGGAATACTAGGAAATCTTGATGATCTTGTTTCTATATGAAAGGCAGTGGTCTACGGTTCTTGAAACCTCACTGGGAGGATTTCATCCCCAGAAGGAGCCAGTGTTAGCTCTGCTATGCATCGCTGACTTTATAATGACAAAGAGAAGCTTGGTTTGTTTGGTTGTGTCCCAAAAGGGGCTTACATTGGTCACTTTTCCCTTTATTCCCTCACCCCTCTTACCTTTAACCTTTCTGATTTCCTAAACGAACCTTCCAAATCCGACAAAATTCCCTTTGGCCTCAACCCTAAGCGCAAAGCTAAACTAACCATAAAACCTTATCCATATGCCTTGAGCACTCGTAACCCATTGCTCTGCATCCCCACTATTGATCAACCCCTGCCAATCCAACGACTCACATCGCGTCCGATATAGGCGACCCGCTCGACCACTTTCCACCGTCAGATCATCTCCATCGAGATTTGATGGCCTTCGCACATATCGCACAGACAATGGTTTTTCTCTCTCATCCATTGCTACATGTTGTTCGTTGTGTGGAATCACGCTGCCCCAAGCAATTACCACTTAGCGCCCAAAATCGGTGCGACGAAAACTATTACCACCCAAGTAAACCACCCTCACCCATTAATGCCTATGTAGCTCCATCGCCCGATGATCGTCTGATCTGTCCACTGAAGATCCAATGGCCCTGACGCATCTCGCTCCCACTTTGGCCGATAGCCTTCACCAAGCCATCCCCGCCATTCATCTCCCCGATTTGACGGTCATCTCTCTCGTTCATCATATTTGAATTTATATGTTACCAGGCATCTCCAAGCTACAACCTAGGAGAGTTTCTTGGAATCCTAACAGGCTGAACCTTCGTTAGGATGTTGGGAAGTAGATTCGATCCTCTACTACCTGTGCCATTTCCAAACCAACCATCAAGAAGCAAGGCCTATATACTCCTTTTTCTACTCCTAGTCAACCTTGGGATTCCATATCCATGGATTACATGTCATTCCTTCCTTCTACTAAGCATGGAAATAACTACGTTTTCATGGTCATCGACAGATTCTCTAAGATGGCCATTATGATGCCCTGCAAGAAGAGTATCACAGTAGAGGCCACTGCTAAGCTCTTCTTTGAGTGAGTGTGGGTACACTTTGGGATCCCACTGTTCATTGTCTCAGATCGGGACAACAGATTCTTAAGTGCATTTTGGTCAAGTCTCTCATTAATGCTAGATACCAAACATACTAAGTCCACAACCTTCCACCCCCCAAACTGATGGCCAAATAGAGGTCATCAATATGCTAATTATACACATTATGTGCATGTAAAACTCAAAGCATCCATGCACATGAGATGAAATCCTCCCCTATGTCCAACACAACTACAAGATAGCTCTGCATAGCTCAACAGGACATTTCCCCTTTCAGGTAGGGCTGGGATTTCAGCCATTATGTTCCATTGATGTGGCCATACCATTTGTAGCCACTCAAGCAGATTCAGCTCACGTCTAGTCCAAAGTCGACAGGGCTAACAACTTCATTGAGCTCATTCAACACATCCACCATTAGGTCCATGATATATTGGTTACAACCAATGTTATGTACAAGAAACATCATGATAAACATCGGGTGTCACACAATTTCCAGGTGGGCAACAAAGTATGGCTACATTTGTAGAAGGAGTGCCTTGTTGGACCCCGCTGGACCCCACTTCAAGCTTCACCCACTCTGATATGGACCAAACACCATCACCAAGGTTGTAGGGGACAATGCCTTCGAGCTCAACATTCTACCTTTTCTTAGTCTGCACCTAGTGCTCAATGTAGACCGCCTTCGACCATACTTTCCACCATTGTTGGACACATCCGACATTGAAGAACAACTCACACCAACAGAGCTAAACCCAGAGTGCTTGGAACAAGATCATGGACATGCAAATCAAGAACACTGGCCAGGAGAACATCTAATTGTATTCGGTTGTCAAATCTAGCATACTCCTGTACCAAGGAAAGTGGCTCACCAGGGACCAAGTTCAGCTAAAGTTTCCCATCTCTTGGAGGAAATCAACACAATGGGGACCGTTGCTTCCTAAGGGGGGAGGACTGATACAGGTGGATTTTGGTTGCCACCTGGAACCCCACCGTTTATTCTTTTAAGTTTCCTTAATTGTATCACTACTTACTATTTTTGACAGTTTTTTTGGGTCCTAAACTTCCGGAGTGATTTTGAGGGACTAAGATATGTTTTTAGGGAAAATAGAGAGACGCAAAAAGTCCCAAACTAATATATCGGTTTTTTGGCTTTCTCTTTGAGATATTTGAAATGAGGTATTATGCTAGCGAAACAAAGATCGTATGCAAAAGTTACAACCCCGAGAAATTCATGTACCAATTTACCCAAACGAGGCCTATAGTTTCGCTGCTTCATCTCCTAGGTTTAGGTTTTCGGATGTTTAGGGTTTTGCATTATTTATCAATAATAAAGAGGTATTTGAGCCTCATTGTAACATAGTTTAGAGGCATGTAGTCGCCACATCTCTTCTAAGAGATAAGCTACCATCGCCCAGGCTAGTTTTATTTCCATTCTATTTGTAAGCATATTTAAGTATTTGATATTAATGAAATGAAGTGTTATTTCTATCGCATCTCTATATTTATGGTTATATCAATAATTTTTTGCATTCCTATTTAATTTCGGATTAGTGGTATTAGATTCGTTTGCCCTTTCTATATTTTTCTTTACATGTCCCCAACAAGGTCGAGATATAAGGAGTTAGGGCTCGAACTAGTGAAACCTTTACAAGACCAGCGTCGCAAACCTCGATGGCCTCCCATGGTGGAAGAGAATAAAGGCAAGGGTGTAGGAGATCCTTTCAAAATCTTGCTCGAAGAAGCCATCGATCAACAAAGGAACGCAATGATGGACAACTTTACCCATATCCTTCAACGACTACCCAAAGGCGACACATCTTCTTCCAACAACTACTCTAGAAGCACCACAACATTTAAGGTACAAGATAACTTTGACATCCCCATATTTGAAGGTCATATTGATGTGGACGTCGTAGATAAATTGTTAAATTGTTGGAAGGATATTTTTCTATTCATAATTTTTCCATCCAGGAAAAGATCACTTTTGCACTTCTCAAAGCCACCCTCCCACATCAAGGACTGGTGGGAAACCTACTATGAGAAGAAGGATGAAAGTACACCCTCACTATTTTCAGTCACACCCACTTGGAATTCATTATGGGACATCATCAAGGATTAGTACTACCCTATCGAGAGCTACGAGGATAAATACATAAAGTGGACCACACTGCAACAGGGAAGGGAGCAAGATGTATTGACGTTTACTAGTGTTTTTCATACCCTTCGCATGAAGTTGGGTATCAAGGGTTCTAAGTAACATTTAGTACTCAAGTACTGTGACTACCTACATAGGTAAATCCAGGATGAGATGGAGTTCCTGGACATGTCCTCACTTGACACCCCATACTGATACACTGTCAAGATTGAGAAGAAATTTAAACAGAAGAAGCGAGACTTTGGATCTGTGAATATGAAGCAAGGGAAATGCGCACCCAAACCACATAGAAAAAGGAAAAAGCCAAGGTGGGGCGACCCAGTAAAACCTGCCAAAGCCACAAGGAAAGAACAACACCATGAAGACAAAGAAGGGCATGGGAAAATGTTGTGAGTTCCATAAGAGCTCCACTCACAACACGAGTGTGTATTGGGCCAAGCAATCACTGGTGGTTGAGATGAGGGCTTCTGAATCATACACAAGTTCTGACTCTCAATCAAAACCTGAAAATGGGAATGAAAAAGGGAAGCAAATCATTGATGCATAGCCCAGTTCCACTGTGGCCACCACCAAGACCCAAAAGAATGAGCCTGAAGATCGAGAGGAGGGGGAACACCTCTTCCACTCATAGATGTAGGTGAAGGGTTCTCTATTGCAGTTCGCTGTCACCAATGAGAGCCAAAAGATCCTCATTTCAGTGGTGATCGAGAATTTGATGAGCCTATCGACTACAACACATCCACAATGGTACACCATCGTGTGGATTCAATAAGGATGAGGTTTTTGTGTTGGCCAGCAGTGCTGCCTTCCCTACAACATTTTTTGGGACAGGGTCCCCTGGATCAATTTTGTTAAAATATTGTAAGCCTTTGCATTTTGAGGAGTGGAGCACGAGTAGCGCAGGTCAAATAGGAGTCAAGGGGTTTTAGGAAGGTCAAAATCCCTTATATTTTGGTATTGTTTTGAGATCCGCCCATGGTTTGTGAACCATGGTATTATAATAGAAAAGATTATATAAAAGTGTGTCTTAGCAAGTCTAAGTCATTGAATTAGATAAGTACTTGATGGATGAAATAACTTTGAGCCTATAATTGTAGATCTTTATGTGTTTTGGGTGAAGGTGAAAGCTCCTACAACTAAGTGCACGAAGACCTTGGTAAGTTTGTAGCTGAGCACACGAGCCCCTGCAGCGGTGTGGTCTCGAAAGTTGTATAAGGAAGATATGAAGTAATAAAAAGATATTTGAAGAAAATTTGTGTCTATTTTTATGCACTTTTGTATTTTCTATATTTACATGCAACTGAATGATATTTATCTGTATTTTATCTTAGTTTCTCCTTGAAGATTTGGATCAATTGTTATATGTTATTTCATGTACAATTACATGGTTATGGAAGCTTATAACTCTCTTTATCTAAAAATCACTTGAGTTTCATGAATAAGGGTTCGCGAAGTTCATATCAGAACTAAAACTACAAGAAACACCTTAAACCAAATCACATAGCCTTCTTGATGCAGAACCCTGGTTCTAGCATCCCCCAATACTGCCTCAGATGATACTGCAACCTTCGCTATGCAGGTTGTTGCCGAAAGGGCTGGTAGTGTAGGGTTTCATTGGTTAATGTAGCTAACTCAGAACTTGGGTCTGATCCCCCCTCAAGCCAACAAATGGTTATGTTGCCAGGACTAGAATCTATCAAAGGGATGTGTGACATGGCATAAGTGCATATAGACTAAGAAGGAAATCGAGAAGTGGATAGATCAGAAGTTGCATGAGTTTGCAAGGCAAGAGAATAGGAATCCACGCTTATCAAAAGATAAGTGGTTACAAAGGTATCTTTACACAGAATTACACAAAGTATTATTTTAATCGTTCCCTTATGAATTATACTAGTAATTGTCCAAATTAGCAGTTAGTGAACCTACTTATAAGCGCAACGATCTTATTGTGTGGACTCTAGAATTCGTTAATGTCTTGAAAGATCTGGTTATAAGGTTGTGAGGGTTGTTGATTATTGGATTGATAGTATCTTGGGCAGTTTCATCATTGAGTTTTCAATAGATACATTTGTTTCCTATAGCGAAGCCAAATAACGATTCTTCAAAGGTCCGAGAGGTAAGTACCTGAAATATCTAAAAACCTAGATTAAAATGATTTTGTGTGAAAAGAGGGTTATGCCTTTACCTTAATGTTTAAGAGGGGTCCAACCGGATCTATATGAAGTGGAAAGTGATTCATAGTAGATCAAGACAAGTTTTTCGAAAGTGAATACAGTCCCTTATTCGAAGAATCTAAAAGTGAAGAAGAACAAAGTAGCCCTAGTACGCCCAGAGGCATGACGTGGACTATAGATCAGGGTACTTCTGGAATTCAACATCCAACCACTCCACCTCCACCTCATACACCTACACCTCCACCTCCACTATTCAATATGGAAAATACAGTAAAAATGTCTGTATTCAGGGGTCAGGGATCAGAGGATCCTGAACAGTTTTGGTTCGTCGCAAAAGTTTTGTGGAAAGCATAGTAGATTAATGATGATGATATGAAGAAAGTTCAATTGGTTATAGCGCTACAGGACATGGTTCTTACCTAGTATATCAAATACAACATGATTCACCCGGTTGCTTCATTGACTAATACGAAGGATGCACTAAACGTGAAATTTCTGAAGCCAAAGTTGAAAGCTCAGTGTCTGACTGAGATCAAGGAGATTAAGCAGAGGGTTGATGAATCTGCTTGGGATATAGATCAGCTACTGAAGTGCTTACCAAGTCAAGCTAACCTTCAAATCTCATATGAAAAACATAGGGACCAGTACATAGCTTCTCTATTACCTCACTTAATATTACCGTTATCTTAGTAGAATATTGGGTCCCAGGTTGAAGCATTAGAAATCGCAATGAAACTAGAAGCTTCGTCAATCCAAGGTAGCTAGCAATATTGCATATGGAGTTGCAAGATCTCAAGAAGGGAAGGGAGGTTAAGTCAAAGACACATCCTGAAGTTTGCTGCACAAAATGCAAGGTTGAAGTTCATCATAAGGATCAATTCCCTGTGTTCCAGGATTATATAGTTGCAGGAGGTCCTAACCTACTAAACCAGAGTCTTCTGCTGGATCAAGCACCGGAGCAAGTACCTGGTGTAGTATTTTCCAAGTTTCAGGACAACATTCAACTGATAATTTCTCCCTATTACAAAAGTTTATACAGTCTCCAAACAAAAAATTTGTAACTTTTGTAAATCAGTTGGTAACGACAAGAGGAATCCTTGAAGATATGAACTAATGACAGACAAAACTCCATTGTATAGGATGCAGGTTTAAAACCGTGTGCAGAACGACCAAGGCTCACCTCCAGCTCATGGAGGATTTCAAGGACGGGGAAGAGGACGAAGAGGGGGAGCTGGAAGAGTTTGGGGCTAGATTATTTTTTACAACTACAAAGAACCAGACCATTTTGCGTGCGACTGCCAAAATCCAACACACCCTTCGTGTTAGTATTGTCATCAATTTGATCATGGTATAGAAGATTGCCCAAACCTAATAGTGAATATGAAGGAGAAGAATACCCAAAATCCGACACAGAATATTCAAATGATGATATCTAAGCCACGCGAAGACAAACCCAGTGTCAATATAGTCACACGAAGTGGTGTAGCCACTAGTGAAGACAAGGTTGAAGGCAAACAACCAGAATCAGAGTCATGGTTTCGAAAAGCTGGTGAAAAGAATGTTGGTTTTGGTTTACATAAAGAAAAAGAGACATTTATGGAGGAAAGAAAGAATTTTATGAATCCAGGTGCTTATACATCTCAGAACCCGATGCTGATAGCCTCGCGAAAGGAGAAACCTAAAGATGTTATTGCAACCCAAGATTCAGATCCCACCTTGTTGAAATCGTTTTTGAATACCTGTATGAAGTTACTATGGGATAAAAAGGTAGTGGAGGGACTGAAAGAAATGATAGATAATTGTGGCAGCAAGGATAAGCTGTTACTAGGACAACGCATAGTCAATAAGGTAAACCAAAGGAAAAAAAGAACCGGTAGGGAGATGCGGCTGACTGCGCAGATCGGTGATTTCGAAATGGATTAGGTAATCCTACACTTGGGCTCCCATGCTAATGTACTACCGAAGAAAACTTGGGAAAATATGGGGAATCCTAAGTTACAATGGTTTCCAATTCAGCTGTGCATGGTGAATCAGCAGAAAAATAATTCCAATGGGGTGCCTACATGGAGTAACTATAGATATTGAAGGTGCAAGAGTTGTAGCTGATTTCGAAGTTATTGTTGAGAAAAATGAACTTCGAGTAATTGTCTCGTTGGATCTAGCTGAAGGTACGCGATACATAGAACCAAATCATGACTATTATGAAGATGACGACATTAAGAACATCTATAAGTTAACTATGTGAAATGAAGATTGGATCAATCCCACTGCAGATGGAAGGATCAGCTAGGAGAAGGACAACTCCTACCAATCAGACTCAAATGAAGAGTTATAAAACTTGTAGAATCAGTGTCATGAGGTCTATACGCCATGATGTAATCATCTTACAAAATCACTACGTTGTGTATCTACTAAAGTACGTAAGTTAACCTATTATGATGGCTTGGGTGATGTCAATATATTTCTCGAAAATTTTGAAAGGGATGTACCATAGGAACATTGGTTCCAAACCTGATATCTAGCATTAAGAGCTACGAATGCAAGAAGGTGGGGTATGCACAGGGATAATTTTGCTGACTGGAAGGAATATCATCGAATAATGCAATTAATATTTGGCTATGTGAACACTCAACTCACTCAAAAATACACAGGGAAGGATGATTCGCGTGAACATCTGGCACAGTGGACTAAGGCGTGGGGTGAAATAACTCAACTTAAGTGGGTACATATCTTTATTCATACCCTGGATGTTATCCCAAAGAACTGGTATTTAGAAACATAGTTGCGACACGGGACCATTGACTGGGATGAGATGAAAGAAAGTTTCTTGGTCAAGTTTAGTTTTAAAGATGGTTTCTGTTGACATTGTTGGACCTGCTGACATTCAAGGGATCTCCCCCATATGAAGTCCCAACTAGACCTCACACTGTCTGGTGTAGGAGTCCCATCTGGTATGATGGCCCAATTGCCATTGTCTTAAAGGTTTGCGTTATATCTTGCTTGTTAACACATGAGAGTGGTTCGCTTTGTCTTCGAACAATGAGGTTCATGTGCCTAGTGAGTGCTTAGTGTTACTTGTGTCAAGGTTATTTCACCTAAGAGGGAGAGGGTGCAGGTGAGTCTCAAGTTGAAAAGGAATAGTCCCAACTCTATTAGAGACACACAACATGACAACAAGACATGTTCATATTCCAGTGGAGTATTCCACACGGATGCGACAGTCACAAACACTCAGTGAACGGACAGCACGTACAACACCCAACGGAATATTCCACACGAGTGCGACAATCATTATAACAATTTTATGAGAATGGTTTTGTTGAGTGTCCGGTAGAATAGTCCACATGGACGAGACAACGGTAACAACTTATACAACACATTTTCAAAAGCATATGTATTAGAACAACCAAAATAGTTCAACTGTCTTAATACAAGTTAAAGCAACATGCATTACAATCATCCAAAGAATAGTCTTATAAACGAATACAATACATGTGAAAACATGCTAGCCTATTATTAGGATTCTGAATTAAGTGAAAGTTCCAAGACACATCGGTACACCATTACATCACTAACCCTAATAGCGAGGCGTTCGAGCCACTACTTGCTCCTCAAAGAAAAGACTACAGACTCTCAAGGCTATGTGGGTGGAGCCAAGGTGAAAATTCCCTTGCATGTACAAATGATGGGTATACATAGCCAAGGATGAAACTCACCCTTGTGAATGTTTGACTTCCCTCATGACTGTTTGACTTACATGACTCTTCAACTTTACATGTGGGTCTCTTGGACTTCCATGTTAAATTACATTGATTACAACAATATGGCCCACATTAGTGATGTGGCCTAGATGACTCATGACATGACTCGACACGAAAGTGCTGGCATGTTCATGTTGTCGGTGGTGTCCATGTTAAGTTGCAATGTTGCTAAGTGATGAATTTGCTCTTGGTGTATCATAGCTTCAACTCTGCATGGCAATGTGTGTAGAGTCTTTAATGGTCTTGGTGTTCGCTTGATGTTGCATGTGCATGTATCTCCTTCACTTGTACTTGGCATGCTCCATGTGTTCAGCCATTCATGAACAAGTCTCCTAACATGTGCTCCTTATTCATCCTGTTCACCATCACGACATGTATCATCCATGTACCTGTATCTGCAATCAATCATGATGAGATGGCATCAAATCTATAAATCTCATAGTCTACCATGATGCATTATCTTTCTTTTTTGGGTGCAGGTGACCAGGAGGACGAATAAGGCTCTGGAATTATGGAGAGCACATTTCAGGCCAAGATGCAGGCTCTGAACAAAGTCAAGGAAAATTGCGTAGAGGTCAAAGGGGGTCTAAGATGGATATTCCATATCAGTAGTGACTTTCTACGGGATTTGGCTTGGATGAAGGGCAAATCTGTGCAATTTTTCTAGGAAGGTGGTGCAGGTAGCAAGGAGAACATTGGCAGTGAAAACTGTGCAAATTCTTCAGGGAGGATAGCAGCAGGTTGCAAGAGCTTGTTGGCCAAAACTGTGCAGAACTGGGAGGCTGGTCTGAAGGACATCTCTACGCAATTTCTGGGATGAGCAGGATGATGGGAAGTTGGGAGACAACCCATGAAAACTACTCAGTTTTCAAGAGGAGCAGCAAGTTGGTTAACATAACTGCGCAAATTTTGAGGGCAATGCAGTGACAGGGAATGGGTGCTTGTCCTTCATGTCTATGTAATTTCTTTAATTAGTGAAGGTGGGCATGTTGGCAGCTTCTGCACATTTTTTTGGAGGAGTGAAGGTTGGGGTCACTGCCCGGTCAAACTCTCTGGTTGACCAATTGGAGGCTTGATGGATTTTATTACGGGCAGCACAGATTGAGATGGCTTGGTTAAAAACTTATTCGTTGTTCTGGGGGACAGTCATTCGGGTCAACTCTAAGATTGCACAGTGCAGGCTGCCTGAGAGGCAGCCTCAAGCTTTGCGCAATTTTGCGTACCAATAGATCATCACTGAGAGCTAAGATTGCACAGTGCATATCAACGAAGGTTTGATTGTTGGGGGGTGGTCTGGTCGACAGACTTTTAGAAAAATGACTAAGTCTGTGAGTGAGTGAACTTGTGCATGCATGACCTTGCGAACACACACTCAACATGACTCTACGACAAGACACCTCAAACCATCAAGACAACATACACTCAGTGTGACTGACCGACGGGTGCGAGTGACAAGCGCGACACTTGAGATAGATCATTGAACGACCATGATGACACTTGTGCGAAATTGCATACAATCTCATGTGTGAGTGCGACAAATGCTTACATTGAGAATACAACTTGTACACATGAAGACAATCGTGAACATAGCTAGAACATGGCTGCAAGCATGACATTGTGACCACATGCTAAAAGATGTCCGGTGAACGATCAAGTGGGGAGGTTCCAAAGACTCAACACGAGCTCATGGGATGAGCTTGAGTTCTTGAAAACATCAAGGGAAAACCCAAGGAAGGATTCGAAATTGGATGTAGGCCAAAATATTTTAGGGTGTTGCAGCCACTGCAACACTTGGAGACACACTAGTTGAATACCAGCTTCTCTCTTTTGGTCCATTGACAACACAGGGCCTTGGTCTATCACAGAGTATTGAATTGATGTGTGGGTTACTTCGGCTTCCCCACTTACCCCATGGACAGACATGGTTCACCTTTTTCCAACACATTCAAACACAACAACAAGTTCCATCTTGATCACAATGTTTCAAAATCAAGAAGGGTAGTTTGGCTCGCAAGTTTAAAAAAATAAAAAAATTAAAAATTAAAAATAAAATAAAATAAAAAATAAAAAAATAAGAGTATGAGTTTTAATATCTAGTTTTGCTCCATTTCCAGCAATCTTGGACAATACCCCAACAACGTCATGCAAGAACACACACATTGCTCCACTGTCAGCGAGCCTTGTCAGTACCTCGATGGAGTTGCATGCTTCACCTCTCTGCGCAGGAAGCCTTTCTCTTCTTTCGCCTTTGTATTTTTTTTTTAAGAGGACTATGCATAGGAAATTATTTAGTTTTGGGGTGAAAGAGGGATCCCAACTTATTGAGAGCAAAAGAGGTTTTTACTTCAGATAATCATGTAAGACCTCTGACATAGGTTTGCTCGTTTAGATTTCCCTTTCTCCGTTTCTACTACTTGGATGAGCTTTAACACAAGATCAAAAGGTTGGACACAAGTTCATGGTTGGACCCAAGCTCCCCTTGCAGACGGCTCATATTTTCTGTCAATACTTCAACGGATGAAGGTTATAACCAAGCATAGAGAAGATGGACACAGGACTGTCCAAGTGTTTTAGTGTCACAAGACTCTTTGGATCTCATCCACATACTCATTCAAAATCCAGGACTCAGTAGAGGGCAACACCTATTGAAAAACCAAAAACATCATGATATTAAGCAAACTAAACAAAATGAAACAAAAATAGTAAGTAAAGGAAAAAGGCAATAAGCAGTAAAAAGACTATGTACATGGCATGGGGTGTGACCCCGAATCACTAAAAGTAGTGTTTGAGATCTTGGTCATTGACAGGAAGGTTTTCAATCCTCCCATCAAGTGATTGCAGATGATACATGTGTGTGCCAAGCTTCTCATGGATAGTGTATGGACCAATCCATAGGAACTGGATCTTTGTATTTTTTCCTTTTTCTTCATGGGGTTTGTCCCATTTCAATATTGTCACCCACATCGAAGTTAGAGTTCCCTACAGACTTCTTGTCGAACCATCTCTTGATACAGTTCTAGTGGAGTGTAAATTTTTCTTTTGCTTTCATCATTTCTTCCTGCAGCTTGTGAAGTGTATCCATCCTACGTTGAACTATTAGACAAGGCTTTCCTCAAGATTCTTGGGACAATTGGAGTGCAGGCAAGTAGATGTTTGGTGGTAGGATGGCTTCTTTCCCATAAACCAGGAAGTATGGTGAAGTGTTCAGAGAGGGTTTGTGTGTTATGAGGCCAACCCATAAGGCATTTGTCAAGGTGGAGTGCTAGCTACATTGTTCATAGTAAATGGTCTTCTTGATTATGCAGATAAGGTTTTTATTTGTGGATTCTATGAGACCATTTTCCTATGGGTAATAATTAGATGAGTGTTTCAACACGATACCTTACTGCAATGCAAAATCATAAAGCTTCAAAGATGAAAAGTAAGTTGCATTTTCAAACACAACGAATATTGGAATGCCAAAACATGAGATAATGTTCCGTTGGAGGAAGTTTATGACTTCTTGGTCATTCACTTGCTTGAGTGGAACTTCTTCTATCCACCGTGTGAAGTAATCTGTAGCTGTCAAGATGTAGTGGGGTTGTTTTGATGAATGTTGGAAAATTTCCCTAATGATTTCCAGGCCCCAATGTTGGAACGGTTCGGTCTCTGCAACAGGTTGCAGCGGGGCTATTGACTTTTGTGTTCTGTCGGCACAACATTGACAGACCGAGCACTTGCAGGCGTAAGCATATGAATACTTGAACAATGTGGGCTAGTAAGATGTAATAGTGTTGTTTTGACGAATGTGGGAAAATTTCCCCAATGATGTCTAGGCCCTATTTTTGGAATGGTTCAGTCTCTGCAACAAGTTGCATCGGGGCCGTTGACTTTCGTATTCTATCGGCGCATCGTTAACAGACCGAGCACTTGTAGGTGTAAGCGTGTGCATCTTTGAACAATGTGGGCTAGTAAAAACTAGCTCGCATAACTTTGTGTGCAGTGGTATTTCCCACGAAGTGGCCCCCGGCTGGTCCGTCATGCAGATCATGCAATACCTTCTCTGAATCATGTGCCTCCAGGCACCTGAACAAGATTTCTTTACTATGCTTTTTTTAAAGCACTCCGTGCACCAACTTATAGGATAAAGCATTCAGGTGTAGTTCCCTCTTCTATCTCATGGAGAAGTGAGAGAGTATGGTGCCATGCTCAAGGTATTGGCACGCATATTTGTACCAAGATTTTCTGCATGCAGTGGGTGGTGCTCGCTCTACATCATACATCTTGATTTCTTGCTCCCAACTAGCGAGCTCTTCTTCTTCCTTCTATGCGTGGGTTGCTTTAGCTGCGAGTCTGTAGAGACCATGACCCTTGACAGTGTGAACTAGATTGATTTCAATTACTCTTACAATCTTGTCATCCATTTTTCACGTCATTCACCCGGCTCTTGTTTTACGAGTAGTGAGCGGACTGTTGGGTGAGGCACGTAGACTATGTAATGGTTCTTTAGCAAGTAGGGTCTGAATTATTTCATATCCTTGTATACTAAGTATGATTGTTTGTCAATGGCAAGGTAGTTGATTTCAGGTCCCTACATGCTTGCACTCATTAAGGAGATCGGACGTTCATCATTCAGTTCATCCTTCTAAGTGAGTACTACGGCAAGCAAGTTATTGTAGGCAAAGGTGTATAGAAAGAAATATTTGTTGAAATTTAGGTTGTAAAGTGTAGGTGCTTCTACTATAGCCTTATTGATACTGGTGAATGCATTATTTTCCCCCTTGCCCCAGCTGTAGATTGCATCCCTCTTGATCATGTCTTGCATTGGTTTCACTATATGCGCATAGTCCAAGATGAACTTCCAGAAGAAGTTCATCTTTCCCAAGAAGGACTGCATTGCTTTCTTGTTGGCCAGGTGAGCAATCTGTGTAATGGTCTAGACTCGGTCTGGATCAACCTTGATCCTACTTCTAGCAATGATGTTCCCAAGGAGGTTCCCCTCAAATAATGCAAACATGCTCTTTTTGGGATTCAAGGAAATCTCGTATTTTTGGCATCGCTCAAATATCTTCTTCAGATGGCGTATGTGGCTTGACCATTTTATTGAAAATATAGTCACGTCATCAAGGTACACCACTACGCTCTGTCTGATGAGTCTGCGAAAGGCGATGTCCATGGCACGCTAAAAGGTTGCACCTGCACTCATGAGCCCAAATGGCATTTGTCTATATGCGAACGTACCCCACTTGGTATGAAAGGTAGTTTTAAGTTGATCAGGTTCTGCTACTAGGAACTAGTTATATCCTTAAAACCCGTCAAGTAAGGAAAACATATCTTCCCCATATATTGTCCATAAAATATGATCCATAGACAACACGAGGTAGTTGTCTTTATCTGACATGCGGTTCAAGTTTCAGAAATCAACGCAAAAGCGGATTTCCTTAGATTTCTTACGTACAAGAACAAGGTTAGAAACCCATGTGGAATGACGAACTCTATATATGATCCATGCATCCAACAATGTGGTCAGCTCTCTTTGTATGAGGGGTTCAAGTGATGGATGTACTTTTCTCAACTTCTACTGAAATGGCTTGACCCCCTCCTTGATTGGAATCACATGCTGGATTATTCCCGTGTTGTATGTTTTCAGATCATCATATGTCCACGCGAACACATCTCGGTACTGTTTGAACAAGCAGACGAAGGCTTGTCACTCTTGTTGTGTGCAACATGTACCAATATTGATGAACATGTACCCTGAAAGTGGTTCTACAAGTCATATAGCTTTTCTAGAGATACCACACCCTTAGGGATGAGGTTTCCTTTCTTGTTATTAGCCCCAACTTGCAGAGATTTCTCGTGCTTGTCTTTGTCAATCAATGCATCTTTGAGGACATCAGCATTGGCCATGAAAAGCAGTATTTGTTGATCATCGTAAAAAACATGTAGATTAGTTATGCTATCAGGGATAGAAGGCTTGTACAAAATTTCAACAGTAAATCTATCCCAAAGTGGTGACATCCTAGAAGCTGCATTTGCTAAAGCATTGGTAGTTGCATTACACGTTCTTGGTACAACAGTGATATTGAATGCTTGGAAGTTAGAGATTAGTCACCATACCTCTTGCTGGTAACTTTTGAGATGAGGTGATAAACAATGTATGGTGTTATGTACCTATCGTACGACGATTTGTGAATCACCTACCACTTTGAGCATAGTAACATTGAGGCTGATGGCCTTGTGCAAGCCCAACATGAGTGCTTCGTATTCAATAACGTTGTTCATGCACTTGAACTCCAAGTAGCTCAAGGTCAGATGTTCCCTATGCTTTGGGTTGATCAGGGCACACTTGGATCCAGAGCCATCTTGTGTCTTTGATTCGTCACAATATGTGGTCCACATCTCATTTGTACGTGGACCATTTGGCGTGCTTGTACTACTGCTACTGCTACTAGTGTAACAATGTGTTGTACAGGTTTCATTTCCATCAGTCGGGCAAGGAAGGAGACAGGATATCCAACAGTTTGTTCTCACCATTGATGGAAGTGATGTTATGTCTCATGTATCTCTCAGATAACACCCAGATCTAATTGCTTTTTCCCTAGTACGAAAGTCACAAATGTGACTAGTCTGTAGCAAAGTACCCATTCAACTTGTTGGACCAATCTCTGGTGAGTAGTAAGCCATGTGCTTTTGATATGTCCACAACAACAATGTTGATGCACTGGTGAACTCGACCATCATGAGATAGTCATATGATAACATCCTGAAGTTCGCCAATGGAAGGTACGTATGTTCGATCAATTGGACGATCTATGTAGATGTCTTGCTCCATTGTGCATTGATCTTCTTGGAAATGGAGAGTGGCATGACGTTGGCTGATGCACCAGAATCAACCAAACAATTGTGAATATTACAGTTAAAGATTTCAAATGAGGAAAATAGAGTTTGCTTCTTCCATCCGGAGTGCATTGAGCATAGTGGTGAGTGAACCAGGAGATGTTCTTACTCCCTTGCTAGTAGAGGTTGTTGTCTACAGATGTTTTCCCCAGTGCGTGCAACAGAATATCCCATTGACTTTGAATCTTATCCAACTCAAACAAATAAATGTTTGCACGAGTTTTGTTTATGTCTTCCACAATGTTGTAGTCAAGAGTGGGTAGACTCACCGAGATATCTGGGGTTAGATTCATGTTCATACTGTCCAGTGGAGTGTTCTGCAGTTTTCTACTCATGGACGTACTCTTGTTCACTATTGTCTTCCCGGTCTTACTTTGTGTCTTCTACTTTTGGACGGCTGGTGGAACAACCCTCCTCAACAGTTCAAGCTTTTCTCACATTTCCCCAAATGTAGGGGGTTCCCCTTGACTTCTGAGATTGTATCGACCATTTTTCTTTTGGGGCTGCTTCTCGGTGTCTATTTTCTGCACTGCTTGCAAGCACTGATACATGTTGACCACCTGCCGAGTGCTAGGTGCCTCAACAGATGAAGCATCTTCGTCATCGTATGTGTATTTTGGTTGGCCTTGCATACTTCTTACTATGTTTAGTGCACAATTGCATATTGATTCTGAAACTCATTTCCAATCCGAACAAGACCCTTCCGGGTGATCGTCTTTATGGAATGAGAAAAAATTGCCATTTGCACGCCGTTCTGTCTGGAATAATGAGTTGTAACTCTATGTAGTTTTAGATGGGAAGCAGTTGTTGCTTGATGATATGCTTCCTTTCTATTGTCTAGGAGGTCGGCTACTCACAGATGTGTCGAGTGTTCGTTTTTTCAGCTCAGACAACTTTGTTTTCAAGTTCTTAAAAAGACGAGGAAGGGTTTCAATGTCACTTGCTTCCTTGTCTTTACCCTTTCTCGCTGCAGCTTGGGGATTCCTACTCGCATCTATGGAGTCCTTTGTTGGTTCATCATTCTTGATGACTCCAATCGCACACAGGTCTTTCTCCAAAGCAATTGCCTCATCGCAGTTTTCTAATAACGTTGGTTTCACAACTCACTTGATGAACTACGCAATACCTGTTGGTAGTGATGACGTATAGTAGTCAACAATGATGGAGTCATGAGGTTTCCTGTCTACTTCAAACTTGTTCAATATGCACAAAAACCTCTAATTGAAATCGTTTACCTTTTCTTTCGCCTCCATCTTTAGACTGCCCAACTCATTGAGCAACATGGCGAGGGAATTGTCACCAACGAATTTTTCCAAAAAAATATGTTTGAACATACCCCAGTTATGGATGGAGTTGAGAGGAAGGTTGTGATACCATAGTGTTGCGTGACCATCCAAGGTACATGGAAACAATCTGCATGCAACATCATCGTATCGTACCTTGAGTATTTTTAGTTGTAGGTAGAAGTTGTTCAGGTGATCTTCAACCTTCACTACTCTGTCAAGGTCATACTTTGTGAGCATTCCCTTTGAACGCTTTGGAATCCTATGCAAAGCACCCGGGAGATCCAATGGCCCCTGGGTCATCCATTCCAATTTTTGGTCAACCATGTCTTCTTCTACTTCGTCCTCCTCCTCTTCTTCAGAATTTGACGAATCCAACTTTGAGTCTGTTGGTTCATCTCTGCCTTCGCCTCCTCTGTTGCCTTCCCCTCCGCCTCATGTACCGAAATCTGAGCCCAAGATCACGAGGGTGTCTTGTTCTCCCTGTTGGAAGACTGAAGGTTCCTCTCCATTCTCAACAACTTCTGCCAGACCATCGAGTGTGGAAAAAACTGCTTCTTCCATTGATGCTACAACAACTCCCATGGGAGTGGTCTTTGGATTCTTTGATGCGTATGGAATATCTTGTATTCCTGGGATCAGTTTGATTAGTTTTGCAAAATGACAGGTGATGTGACAGACAAAGCAAAGGTGTTGTTATGAAATTTCGTGTTCATGTCTAGGAGGAGAGGAGTAACCAACTTCAAATTTGCGCGTAGGTGAGAGGGAGTGTGAGATACTGCCTTGACTAGATGATTGGTGAGTGGGGGTAAGAGTACATTACGCCATAAACAACTAGCAACCCTCCTTCTAGTGCTAGAAATGTTGATGGTGTTGGACTTACCAACATTCCGGGGATCTCCCTGGTATGAAGTCCCAACTAGACCTCACACTGTTTGGTTTAGGAGTCCCATCCAGTATGATGACCCAGTTTCCATTGTCTTAAAGGTTTGCCTTAGCTCTTGCTTGTCAGCACATGAGAGTGGTTTACTTTATCTTCGAATAGCGAGGTTCATGTGCTTAGTGAGTGCTTAGTGCTACTTGTGTCAAGGTTCTTTCACCATAGAGGGAGAGGGTGCAGGTGAGTCTCAAGTCGAAAGGGAATAATCCCAACTTTATTAGAGACACACAACATAGCAGGACATGCGCAACTTCCGGTAGAGTAGTCCACACGGATGCGGCAGTCACAAATGCACAATGAATGGATAGCACGTACAAAACCCAGTGGAATAGTCCACACGAGTGCAACGGTCGTTATAACAAGTTTATGAGAATGGTTATGTTGAGTGTCCAACAGAATAGTCCACATGGGCGAGACAACATTAACAACTTATACAACACATTTTTGAAAGCATATGTATTATAACAACCAAATAGTTCAACTGCTTTAATACAAGTTAAAGCAACATGCATTACAAGCATCCAAACAATAGTCTTACAAACAAATATAATACATGTGTGAAATAATGTGGCCTATTATCAGGCTCTTGAATTAAGTGAAAGTTCCAAGACACATCAGTACACAATTACATCACTAACACCAATAGCGGGGCATTGGAGCCACTACTCGCTCCTCAAAGAAAAGACTATAGACTCTCAAGGCTATGTGGGAGGAGCTAAGGTGAAAATTCCTTTGCATGTACAAATGAGGGGTATATATAGCCAAGGATGAAACTGACCCTTGTGACTGTTCGACTTCCCTCATGACTGTTTGACTTACATGACTCTTCAACTTTAGATGTGGGTCTATTGGACTTCCATGTTACAATACATTGATTATAACAATATGGCCCATAGCAATGATGTGGCCGAGATGACTCATGACATGACTCAACACATCAATGTTGGTATGTTCATGTTGTTGTTTGTGTCCATGTCAAGTTGTAGTGCTGCTGAGTGATGAATGTGCTCTCGGTGTATCATAGCTTCACCTCCGCATGGAAAGATGTGCATAGTCTTCAATGGTCTTGGTGTTTGCTTGATGATGCATGTGCATGTCTCTCCTTCGCTTGTACTTGGCATGCTCCATGTGTTCATCCATTCACGAACAAGTCTCCTAGCATGTGCTCATTTTTCATCCCATTCATCATCGTGCCATGTCTCATTCATGCACCTGTATCTGCAATCACTCATGACGAGATGACATAAATACATAAATCTCATACTCTACCATGATTCATTATCTTTCTTTTTCGGTTGCAGGTGACCAGGAGAGAGGACTAGGCTCTGAAACTGCACAGAGCACATTTCAAGTCGGGATGTGGGCTCTGGGCACTGTCAAGGAAAATTGCGCAAAGGTCACTGGTTGGCTGAGATGGACAATCTAGATCAGCAGTGACTATCTATGGGATCTGGCTCGACTGAAGGGAAGATCTGCGTAATTTTTCCAGGAAAGCAGTACAGGCAGCAGGGAGGACACTAGGAATGAAAAATGCACAAATTCTCTAGGGAGTCTGGCAACGGGCTGCGGGAGCTTGCTAGCTAAAACTGCGCAGAACTAGGAGGCTGGCCAATAGGAAATATTTGCATAGTTTCTAGGTTGAGCGGGATGTTGGGCAGCTAGGTTACAACCCATGAAAACTGCGCGGTTTTCAGGAGGAGCAACAAGCCAATTAACAAGGTGACTGGCTAATAGAACTGCACAAATTTCAAGGATAGCGTAGTGACAGGCAGCGAGTTCCTGTCCTTCATGTCTATGCATTTCTTCAGTCAACGAAGGCAGGCATGCTAGCTCTGTTGAGAAAGTTTTTGGAGGAGTGAAGCCCAAGGTCACTGCCCGGTTGACCAGCTAGAGGCTTGATGGATTTTCTTGCGGGAAATGCAGATTAAGATGGATTAATGAGCAACTTCTGTGTTGTTTTGGGTGCTAGTCATTCGGTTCAACTCCAGGATTACGCAGTGCAGATTTCCTAGGAGGTAGCCTCAAGCTCTGCACAATTTTGGGCAGCAGTACATGATAATTGAAAGCTAATATTGCACAGTGTAGCTCAGCAGAGGTCTGGTTGTTGGGTGGTGGTTTGGTCGACAGAGTTTCAGAAAAATGACTAAGTGTGTGAGTGAGTGAACTTGTGCATGCATGACCTTGCGAACACACACTTGACATGACTTGATGACAAGACACATCAAACCATCAAGACAACATACATTTAGTGTGATTGACTGACGAGTGCGAGCGAGAAGCATGACACTTGAGGTAGATCGTTGAACAACCGCGACGACACTTGCAGAACATTGTATACAACCTCGTGTGTGAGTGCGAAATATGCTTACGTAACTAATACAACTTGCACATACGAAAACAATCATGAACATAACCAGAACATGGCTGCAAGCATGACATTGTGACCAACATGCTAAAAGATGTTTGGCGAACGATCAAGCGGGGAGGTTGCAAAGAATCAACACGAGCTCATGGGATGACCTCAAGTGGTTGCAAAAATCAAGGGAACACATAAGGAAGGATTTGAAATTGGATGTAGGCCAAAATTCTGGAGGGTTTTGCAACCACTACAACAGGGACACATGCATTGATGAAACGCTTTAGGAGATTAAAGCAACAATCTTCCAAACACCCGTCGAACCTATCACGTGGGTACAGCCTTACTGGAGTACGTATCTGCAGCATGCTTTTGAATGTTACAATGTTACATGTTACAATGGAAGAAGCTAATGAGGATCTACGAAATATTAATATTCCTGAATCAGAGGGACAATGCGAAGTTGGGGGACCTAGTGCAAAAATCCCTGATATTTCGCAACTGGTCCGCACAAAGCAGGTGAACATTAGTTCAAAAGCAGAAACAAAATTTGTGAACATTGGCAACTATTGGGATGAAGATATAGTGGATAAAGTAGCTGAATTATTACATGAATATCATGATTTATTTCCAAAAAAGTTCTCTGACTTAAAGGGGATAGTAGGAGATTTGGGGGTGATGAAGATCAATTTAAAACCCAATGTGAAGCCAGTTAAGCAGTGCCCATATCAGTTGAATCGCAAATACAAGGAAAAGGTATGAGAGGAACTCAATAAAATGCTCACAGTAGAAATAATCAAGCCTACAAAGGAATCCAGGTAGGTCAGTCCTATGGTGGTCCAAGAGAAGAAAACAAAAGGCGACATCAGGATTTGCATAGATTAGCAAAAGCTAAACGATGCATGTGTCCATGATCCATTCCCTACGTCGTTTACAAATGAAGTTCTCGAGAACGTTGGTGGACAGGAATCTTACTCATTTATAGATGGATTCCCGGGATACCACCAAATTAATATCGCGTCGAAGGATAGAAGCAAGACTACCTTCGCTATCGAATGGGGGTCGTTCAATATACATTTATGCCTTTCAGACTAAAAAATGATCCTGCAATTTACTCTAGGGTGGCTTTCATGGCATTCAAGGAGTTCATTCATCAATTTTTGGAAGTCCACTTCGATGATTGGACAGTGTATGGGCTGATCAATAAGCATGTCTCTAGTCTGCGCTTGATGTTGGATACTTGTAGGAAGTACCAAATCTCTCTGAACCTGAACAAATGTATTTTTTGTGTACCTTACGGAATATTGTTAGGCCAAATTGTTTGTAAGCAGGGATTGATGGTAGACCCTTCTAAATTTGTCATCATTATCAATCTAGAGCCCCCTAGGAACATAAAGCAACTACGGGCGACATTAGGTCATACTAGGTATTATAGGAAGTTTATTAATGCATATGCACAGATTAGTGCGACGATGGAGAAGCTATTAAAGAAGGATGTTATGTTTTGTTGGGATGATGATTGTCAGAAGAGCTTGGATACTTTGAAGGAGAAGATGGTTACGATACCAATCATAGTATTCCTATATTAAAATAAGGAATTTCATGTGCATATGCATGTGGAAGTATTCACGGGCAAGATTAATGGGAGCAGGTTGAAGGTTTATAGGGGTGATCCTGCCCCTACGCAATGACTACATGAACACAGAAATGTCTTAGTGCTTCTGGCAGTTGAAAGAAAGCGCAGGACTATAAACTACGATGCCAAGGAAAAAAGTTAGATCTTAGGCTTTTGTGATCCATAATGTAGTAAGCATGTCTTTCGGATTAATCACATCTTGGCCTATCCAACTCTTATTCACATTTGCTCTACCAACCTTCTTAACTTGTTAAGTCAACAAAACTATGATGATCTAGGAACACTTATCTCCCTTCTTTTCAATCATATAAATAAAATATTAAAGAATCTCAACTAATCTCTTACTTTATTAAGGTTTGATAAACCACATTAGTTTTGATGAATGTTCATCATCACCACTCTAAAAGAGTCCAATAATTTTAGACAAACAATTCACACAATTTAAAAGTAATAAATTTTAAAAATACCATTTACAACTGAAAAAAATACTTTTAAAAATACTCAAAAGAAAAAATGACTTACCCATTATTATATATTATATTTTTCCAAATCTATAATGAAAAAATCTACACAATGCAACAACTAAGATCACCTCTTTCCAGGCTTGAAATGGCATAATTCCTATTTGTGCATGCCATCATAATAAACATTAAACCACTACTACTAACATCCCATTTGTATAGGCCACACACGAAAACATCACATGCATATATAGTGATTTATACCCAAGAGAAATAAATGTGTATTCTCCCAATGATTTTATTATGTTTTAATAATTATGAGTGCATACATTGAGCATTTTGTGTTCGACAAGGTTTAGACAAGGCCTTGCTTTTTATATGATAGCACATGGGATCTAAAGTTAAACTCTCAAATAAGGAGTGTTTACACTACAATGTTCCTCTTCCTTCAACAAGTAATTATGATTCTATTTGAATTTTGCATGACATGTGGGCCTCATGTTTGAAATAAATATGTACAATAAAAGGTGTCATGTCAAAACGTCCTCTTTTCACAAACTTTTATTTGGAAAAACAATTATTGCCATCATATTCATATTTGCTCTAATTTCTTCGAATCAGATTCAAACTTTCCCATATATTTTGAAATTGAAATTATTTTCCTAATTTAATCATTTTTCGAAAAGTATTTTGCAAAATTGGAAAGCATTTTGTTCGTTGCCCTAAACAATTCAACTACTCAATACACTTTCTTTTATGATAACTTGATTGTGAAATTGATTTAGCAAAACGCTAAAAACAGTGTAGTAGGGCTCTCTAAATTGAAAATCAAATGTTATTTTTATTTTTTTAATTAATAATTTATTTTTCATAATTGGTTAAGAGTTTCATATGTTATTTGTAAAGTTGAATTTAGAGGAAGAAAAAACAATGATTTCTCTCCATCACTCAAAATAAATTTAATTAACAACTTTATATATGTTAAGATAATATTTACACTCCTCTCATACCAAAATACAAATTTATCAATTAATCAGTACATAGAGAAGAATTCTACATTCTTATATGAGAGAGATATTGTAGTAATTGTAAATAAACATAAATATGTAAATATTGACTTAATATAGGAGGGATATTGTAGTGTCTTTAAAATAAGCATTTTATCAAAAAAATATAATAATAAAACATATTTTAGTTTAACTATAAAAAATTAAAAATTAAAAAGTCTTAAAATTAATAAATAGGTTCAATTCAATTTGTTATATTATAATTTGTTTTTATTAATAAAATTACAAACATTTTTTCTATTAAAAAAAGGATAAAATATTTATCACATCAAAATAAATCTAGATAATAATGATTCATATTCATAACCATTCACATTCATATTTAAATCTAATTAATAAATAGATAAAATTTCAATATTTACAATATTTTTTTCCTAAATTATATATATATCCATCTATGTAGATATATCACCAACCCTATGCATATCATTTAAAAAAATTAAATTATAAAAAATATAAAACATGTATATGTAACTAAACATATTATTCGGATTTAATAAAATTAAAAATAAGAATATTCTTACATATAGAGATGTGAAATTTATATAAATATAAATAATATTATTAAGAATCAATATAGATCCATCTTAATTCTCGATCTACCAAGAGTTAAAATAAATCTAATCTCTGGAAATGCAAACCTTTATTCAAGTTTTGCACTAAAAATAAGTTTACATCTTGAGAGATTTGGTTCCTCTCGATACTTGATAGATCCGGAGTTAAGATGGATATATGATGGTGAGTAATTTCCAATCTATAACGAGATTTGATCCCTTTAAATATTTAATAGGTTCAAAGTTAAGATGAATCTATGTTGGTGAGTAATTTTTAAAAAAATGAGAAAACAGAAACAAAACATTGTACACTTTCTATATTTATTAGTTTGCAATTATCCAAATTCACCCAAATAATCTTGTTTGAAATTAATTTAAATGTTTAAAATTGTCGTTTTTAATGCAAAAATAAATTACAATCCTCAAATACTTATACTACTACAACAACAATATTATATAGTATTACCATCTACTGTATATAACTACATTAAAAAATTATTATTATTATTATTTATTATTATTATGATATTTTAGGTAAAGAAAATACATTTTCTTCTCATTACTTAAAACAACTAGAAAGCAGCAATTTTGTAAAAGTGTTTAAACCATTGCTGCAAATCTAACCTAATGATCAAACATCGAATATCAAATGTGATGGCATCAGATAATAGCTCAATGACTGCGATATATTCTGTTATGTTATTTGTTGTTTGACCAAGGCATATTCCATGAATAGAGACTAGCTCATCACTGAGTGGATATATAACCCAGGCTGCGGAAGATAAATTCTGAGTAATACGACTAGCATCATCAGTAAAGCCAATATAAGTCTGAGGGAACGTCGACATTTGCAAATCAATAATCAACCAGCTCATAGGCTCCTTTAGCTAATACATTTTATGATGTAAGAGTCATGCCACATGGGTTCGAACTTTCCCGCCCCTAACTTGTCATGAGCTTGATCATAAACCAAGACTAGGTCACCTTCTCAATATGAACAAGGATTGACGTTTTGATCGAATTGAGCTTTGACGTGTTTTTGTGAGCTTCGCTAGCCAGTGCGGCATTACGGAGATTTTCATCTAAACGTGCTAAATGTACAAAACGTTCTTCGTCTGTAGAGGTAGCAAGCAGTAATTCGATAGCTAGTTTCAGGGATGGGATTTCACATTCAATGGGTAACACTGCTTCCAAACCATAAACAAGTTGGGAAGGAGTAAAATGTGTCGATGTTTTTGCAGTAGTATGGTAAGCCCACAGTGTTGAAAAGAGAATGGAATGACAATTTCCTTTATGAATACCAATCATCCGTTTAATAATATTGGTTAAAACTTTATTGATGGCTTTGACCTAACCATTAACTTGTGGATAGTAAGGAGTAGAGCTATCATGGCGTAGGTCAAGTTGTGCAGATAGTTCAACCATCATAAAGTTACAAAAATGACTACCATGGTTTGTAACAATATCTCGTGGGAAACCAAACTGAGGAATCACATGATTGAAAATGAAATTGTTTCAATTTCATCATCGTCTCTATATGTAGGCATCGCCTTGGCCCATTTCGTAAAGTAATTGAATGCAAGGATAATATACCCGCGCCCCCCAATTAAGTGAGGGTTATAGGTGAAAAAATCGATGCCGCATTTGGCAAAAGGACCAACAACTATGATAGGGTGAAGAGGAGTTGGAGGTGCTCACATTTTGCAATCATAAATTTGGAAATTATGGCATTTGCAGAATGCAGTAATGAAATATTTAAACTTTTAAGGTAAAAAATAACCAACACGTAATTTATCTTTTGGGCAGTAGCATACCTAGACATATGACCACCACATGCTCCCGAATGGTAGTCATTTAATGTTTTTTTAACCTCTTCGAGAGTCAAATAATGTAGAAATATAGAATCGATACCACAGAGGTAAAGAGTGCCACCAATAATATTGTATTGTTGGGATTGGTATTAGATCCGACAATGATCAGTTTTAGATAACTCAGGCCTAAAAGTTTGCGTTTCGAGATATATAATGATATCTCCATACCATGGATTTGATGTACTAATAAGAAATAGAGATTCACTAACAAAGGAATCTTCTACTACAATTTCTATATCAGTATGAGGAAAGTCACACAATGTTTGGCGAAAACCAAAGATTTCTTTGATTTAGATTTTTCAAATTCTAAATTTAACTCTTGTAATATAACTATCCATTTGGAGTATTTTCCCCCTAGAAATTGCTTAGTTAGAATATACATCATAGGGTTGCAATCTAAAATGGCAGTGGTTTTTAATAGAAGTATATAGTGACGAAATCATTGAACAGATTGAATAGTTGCCAAGGCTAGCTTCTCCACATGTGCGTATTTAATCTCAATTTTAGTGAGATTTCTATTCAAATAATTAATAACATGTTCGCTCCTAGAATCATCCTCTTGGACTAACACCATGCCAATAGTGGCATCGGACACAGTTAAGTACAAAAAGTAATCTTGATGATAATCAGGTGGATGCAGTAACGGTGCATTGGTTAGTGCATGTTTTAATGCATCAAAAGCTTTATTGGAAAGCTCATCCCAGAAAAAAGGGATGATCTTTTTCAGCAGTCGATTAAAATATTGGGTTATTTCAGCATAGTTGTGGATGAATCTACGCAAAAAGTTTACTTTCCCTTGCAAACTTTGGAGTTGTGTAAGGCTAGAAGGAGTAGGAAAATTCAGAATTGCCTCCACCTTGAGGGGGTCAACACGAATGCCCTCTTTCGAAACGATGAAACCTAGAAGCCGGCTTGATTGTACACAAAAGACACATTTGTGCGGATTCAAGTGAATATTGTAATGCTTGCACCTAATGAAAAATGGTTTTAAGTGCAATGGATGATCTTACTTTTTCATTGAATGAGACGATAGGTCATTTAAATAGGGCTGAAAAATATGCTTGATATCATGGAATGCATAAGACATTGTTCACTAAAAAGTTGCACCAGCATTTTTTAGGCCCAAGGGGAGTTTGCGATAAGCAAAAGTCCCCCATGGGCATATAAATGTGATTTTGTACTGATCGGCAGGGAGTATGTTTATCTGATTGTAGCCAGAAAATCCATCTATAAATGAAAAAAAATCATTCCTGGAATAGTCATCAACAATTTGGTTGATATACGAAGTTGGATAATTGTCCTTGGGACAAGCTTTATTAATATCTTTGTAATCAACACATACTCAAATAGTTCCTTGTTTTTTATTAACAAGTAAAATGTTTAATACCCAATTAGTCAAAGGAACAGGGTAAATGAATCTTGCTTTCAACAATTTTTCAACCTCAGTTTTGATAGCGGCAGCTCTTCATGGATGTATAGGACATAATCGTTGTCTAACAGGATTAGCATCCAGATAAGTTTTTATCTCATGTACAACTATGCTACGGTCGATTCCTGGCATTTCTTCGTATGGCCAAGCAAAGATGTCATGGAATTCTTGAAATAGGGCTTTGTAAGTTTGAATCTCTTCTAAAGAATAAGAAGCCCCTATATGAACATTTTCAATTATCTCGGGTTTCACTGAGATATCTATGGGTATCATTGCCAATATGTTCCCTAAATTCTGTTCATAATTGGAAGAAAGGGTATATATTGGATATTGAGGATCACTAAGAGTCTTAGATGAAAACATAGATGAAAAATTATTCTCAATTTTGTCAAAGGATGGAAAGAAGGTGGAACAATGATGAGTATCGTCCCATGGAATTTTGTCGAAGGTCATAACTTTCATAATCCATTCATCAGTTAATAAATCTGTTTTTAAAAGGATCAGGTATAGAGATTGGTTCCAAGAATGACATATGAAAATATTCATCAATAATTGTATTCATTTGATTGTTTTCAGATGTTGGTAAGTTTGAAAAGGACTTAATGTTTTCCTAAGGAAACTCAGAAGGGCTATGAGGCATCTCACTTCCATATAAGACTATTTTTGGCTCTGAAGGTACTTTCCACGGATCTCCCGATTCGAAAGTACTTGATGTAATCATGTTAATATGGGCATCATTATGAGGGAAATTGGGTGGAGGGAATGTGAAATTTCCCATCAAATATGATTCTTTGAGAAGACCAACACCAACTTCTTTATATGGATTCGTTGGTTTTCAAACAAAAGGCACACTACCAATGGAATTAGGGTCTGAGGTATAGTAGGATAATTGGTCTACCTTCACAATTCTTCCTTTTTGAAGAAACATGATCATCCTAAAATATGACGAGACTACTACCAACATGGCATAAGTCCAGATCTGACCAAGCAAAAGGTTATAGTCAATTTGAGCATCAACAACCTCAACGTCTATTGAATTTTTTTTACCCTCTAATTCGATCGGTAAATCATTTAAAAGACCATAAGGATGAAAATCTCTTCCATCAAAGGCTTTAAAAGTTGTGGGAGATTGATTGATTATTGGAGAACCTAAAGATTTCCAACATGAAATAGACATAATACATGTCAATGCTCCTTCGTCAATCATTGTTTGAAAAACTCATCGAGTTTTGACATGGACCGGTATCTGGAAGCCAGTTGGTGCGGGAGACACGCGACTTGATTTTGGAGATAGAAAACAATAAAATTGGATTCATGAGGATCTACTGCTCCAATGGTTGATAATAATAACTTCCTGTGTGCTAGACAAGTCTGTAGCACTTCAAGAGACAACATTTCCAAAGGTAACATAGCTAAATCTTCGACGATGTTATAGTTCCTAGCAGCCCTAGAATGAGGGTTAAAGGCTAACTTTCGAAGCATACCTTTAGGAGGTGGACGAATTATCATATCAAGGTCTGGTTTTTCAATATGTAATGGTTCAAAAGAAGGAGGAGTAGATGTGGAAGTTTGACTAGCTGGACTGAAGTCATCTCCATCTTCAATAATACTCTTTGATGTGTAATCTTTGGATCTCATTGCTACCATAACTTTGGAATACATCATCATGAAATATGTCGATGCAGATGAGGAGGATTGGTCATGAGAAACCATTTTACTATCTTGGGGAGGAAAGGGGTCCTTCAAAACAACAAGAGTGGGCGAACCTTTAACAAATTTAGAAAATTCGACACGATGTTGGCACTCCTTGGTGTAATGATCTTCATCACAAATTAGGAAAGGATAATGAGGCTTCTTCTTTTCATCAAACGGTTCGTTATTGTTTGATTTTTCCTTAGAATGAGTGTCTTATTTAGCTTTCCCTTTTCCCTTTTTCTTATTTCCAGATTTCTTGATTTTTTTGGTAGATGATTTTATGACATTAATTTCTGAAGTAATTTCAAGAGAGGGATCTTCTTCAGGTGAATCAAATAGAGCCGAAATATGATTTTTCTTAGAATTTTTCTTTTTACTCTTAGATTTTGGGCTCATAGAACCAATCATACCATCAACGGCATGTGGTCCTGTAAGGGATGGATTATTTTGACCCAGGCAAGGTAAATCTGGGATATTTTCATATAAATTACCATACTGGGTATAAACAAGATCAAGGTATTGAGCATGAGAAATTAGTTGCTAATTAGTTACAACACCTACTTTAGCCATATCTTCATTTATTACGGGTAAAAAAGATTTTATGAACCATTCGGCTAAAATCTGGTTTGGAATGTAAAATTTAACCAAACAACGTCTTTGTCTCCACTCATGAATGTGATCTGAGATATGGGTTGATGTTGATTACTTTAAAGAAGTTAAAAGTTCAGTTCCATTATCATATCGAATGGGAAAATGCAAATTGGTTTAAAAAGTTGTAGCAAGGGCGTTAAATGTACTAAAGGAAGCTTGCTACAATTCTAAATACCATTTGGTTGCCAAACCAGTTAAGGTTCGTTGAAAAAGTCATAATCTAATAGAATCATCGATTAATGAGTTGGATGCACAACAAAGATGATAGGTCATAACATAGTTTGGATGGGTCTTTGCCCAACTTACCTTCAAACTCAAGAATGTCATTAGGAAACTTAGTAGGAATGACTGGCCAAAATAGTAAATAAGAAAGAGGATCATTAGTTAACCAAGAGAGGCCAAACAAATCCAAAGTTGCAATTAAAGGCAACTAGCGATTAGGATTCGGAGATGCATACTGATAACTTGAGGCACAAGTCCTATACTAGGAGGAGGATACCTAGGATATCTTGGAATAGCTTCAGCAGTTAGAATATGCATACCTCTTGGATATCCAGGATGGGCCATACCATATTGTGGTTGCATAGGTACTTGAAACGTATGACATGGGTATGATTGATTCTAAAACAGAAGACTCTGGCCCATTTGACCTTGAATGAACTATCCTTCAAAGGGTTGACTTAGCAAAGGTTGAACTTGGAGAAATTGAGTTTGAAAAGGTGGGCTTGAACAAATTGACTCTGGGGTTGACCTTGGAAAGATTTCCCTTGAAACAACACTTGCATATATGGGACGTTAGGCTATACGATAGGTATTTGGGGCATGCACAGAATTGTAGGAATAGATTGAACACTAGATACCTAAGGGATAGACTAAACAAGGGGTTTCACTGCTACTTGTGATGTAAGTGGGACAGTTACCTACGATACTCATGGAATGGGAGTTTGAGGTGAACCTGAACCTGGATTCTGAACAATTGTTGGTATCGCAGACTGGACCAAGGTTTGAGGAGTACTCAGGATAGTATGCTGGGGTGATTACTGGGTAGGTGTCGATGGATTAACTTGCAGTTGGTTGGACTTGAAAAGGTAATTTTTGTGTAGGTTGTCTAGTAGGTTGAACAGGTTGATACACGGGCACTTGAGAAGCAACTGGAATTGACTGTTTATTTAACGAATGGTTCTAGATTGTGTTCATTCGAGGGTAAGGCATTCCAATGATGGGTTGAGGCATAACATGTTGACCAAAACCGGTTTGAGGCATTTGAGCATAATTAAGATGATTTCTGGTAGAGGGTTTCCCCCTAGTTGTAACATAAGATCCACCCAAAGGTTGTCCTCCAGGTGGAGGATATGATGGTTTCCCCCCAAGCGTGTAATAACCACCTATTGGGTTGATTCGAGGATTACCAACATTACCGTAAATCATATTAATAAATTGTTCAGATGTCAAACCTTCATTGGTAGGATTAATTACACTAGTTGACATGTTTGAAGATGAATTTGAGGAAGAAGCAAGAGAAGAATATCTAGGTGGTATAAAACCACCATATAATGTTGACTTCGGAGAAGTAGAAAACATAGATGTGTCTGATGACGTACTTCTAGAAGCCATCATAGACCATTCAAAACTTGGTATGGTAGAGTAAGGAGTCATGTATCGTGGAATCCCTTGTACTAAAAAGTTCAATGGTGTAAAATACCAAGGGTTAGGGTGAAGAGATCTAAACAAAAGATCTGAAATATTTGATGGTTCACTGGTAGAAACTATTAGTTCTTCCTCTTCGTCTAAAACAATTTCTATGATGCTAATGAGACCAGGAGGGAGACTATAAGTAATAATAAGTTTCACCCGCAGTGAATGTGGAGGATCTGGAATATGCATTGTAGTAGGTGTATAAGACTCAAGTTAAGAAATATCAGACTCAGGTTCGTCAATATCTAGTTTAGAAATGGGATTTGTAGCTAAAAAGTCTCCAGTGTTTAATTCAATTTGAATGAGTTGAGTAATTTGTAAATTAGTTCCTCTTGAGTGTGATACTAATTTCTGAGTTTTATCAAGTTTAGTTTCTGTCACTTCAGGGCCTAAGATAGTAGATGTTTCCAGTTGATTCACTTCAGTTCCTTTTACATCAAAGCCTATAATAGTAGAAGTTTCTGTTTCTGTTGCAGTTTCGGATCCCTATGATTTAGATTTTTCGTCTTTTATCTTTTCTAACTGAATCAGTGTATACTCAAGGGGGTCCCTGAGTATCCTACATGATTGTCTTGGTAATTCCGCCACAATGAAAAATTTTCAATTAATAAATCACACAATATCTACATTACACCTAAAGTCTCTAAAAAAGTAAAAACAACACAAAGAGTAACACACGCTAAAAATCTAGGAGTTCAAACCATACAAACTGACTCTTCACAAGGATTAATAATTACTATTTATGTTTTATCACTTAAAACTTTCAAGTACATAGAAATAAATCAAGAGAGTTGGAGAAAAAATACATTTTTCCTATGAATGCTTTGATTTAATGATAACAATGGTGTAATTGTGAGAAATTCACAAAATTAAAAGCAACAATTTTCCTTTATCAAACAAAAATTACTACAATTTCTTCACAAAAACACTAGATCTCAAGAAACCCTAATTTGCAATTCAAAATGAGTTTAATCACAAATAATAAAAAAATTAAGGTTAACTGATGTATTTGATAGAACAAAATAAAAATATCACAAGCAGAAGGACAACCTATATTATTTTGATCAATCGACAAACCAACCAAGAAAAACCCTAACCACTTTCTTCAAAGAGACATAATTCTCAAAAAATATTAACAAAGCACTCAAATGAGTTTAGAAGAGACATAAAATAGTCTCAATAAAGATAATGACACTTCTAGAAAAACAAACTCAAGTCCAGGTTGAAGCAAAAGTAGGGCCTACGCAGGTCAGAAATACAAAATTGAGTGCATGCGCCTAGTTGATAAGGTGAAACTAGCGCAGAATTGTGCTCTTTTAGCGAACGGAAACAATGGAAGTGTCATAAAACCAAGAACAAAAAAATTCAAGGAATCAACCACACAGATATGAAAGGTCATTAATTCATAAAGACTTGGTTCGGGATAAATTAGAAGAATCAAAAATAAAAACCAAGGAAAAAGACAAGCACAGAGACACTCCCCAGTATGGTTGCCAATTTGTTACACCAGACAAATCCCTCTTGCAGAAAAGAGTGATCTCCCTAGATCCTTGATGGAAATTAGAAACAAGCAAGACAACTGAATTGACTCTTTCCCTAAGTTGGAATTGTTTGAATTGTAAGAATTAAGGCTAATGGATGAGCCTCTCACCTATTTCACGAAATGCTAGATGAGGATCCCTTATTGTGATTTGATGCAGCTCCTCAGTGCTTGATAAGACCTACATTCATAGACCATAAAAGGATCAAAAACACATGCGATATATAATAATTCAAACAAAACTTAACCTAATGATCAAGGAAATTAAGAATTGAATTTGCCTTAATAAACAATATGAACAATTATAAACCATTCATCATTCCAATAAAACAAATCAATGGGAGAAAGTGTTCATTTGTATTAATCAAAGATAAAGAGGATCCTTACAACCTTCGCCTTGATGTCGTGAGGTCCCTCCCAAATGCCTTCAATCTCCTCATTAGATGACAAGCTTTCCAATCTCAAACTGACAACATAATTTTATCTTCTCTAAGTTATGACCTCCTTAATCCCTCTACCCTCTAGTCATTTTATAGGCCAAAAGGAAGAAGTTTAAGATCCAAAATAGGAGGATGAGACTCCTTAATTAAGGGATTAGGTTTCCATGAGAAAAGGGATTAATATGTGTCATTTGAGGGTTATAATTCGAATTGTCATCACCTAGAAGCTTTAAGTTGGGAAATATTTGACCAACAATGTTTATAGAATGTATTTTTTATTTTTTCTTTATTGAATTCCCCTACGCGGGTTTATAGTTTCAGACAGAGCGTAGCTATGCACTTTTATCATAGTTAATTCCAGCGAATACATAGGAAAAGATAGAAAAAATAGTGCAGGTGAAACTTAACAAGGTGCGACAACTATTTTCCCCAAATTTCTCATCAACTTCAAGATATTTTGGGTTGTTTGACTTCTAAGGGAGTTCATTCAAACATTTTCACGGATGGTAAAAATTCCCATAAATTGATCAAGTTCCATGGTGACCAATTGACATGTAACACTTTTAGGACCTGAAAATGACCCCGGAAGTTTAGGACCTGAAAAATTACCAAAAATAGAAAGCTATACTATAATTAAGGAAACCAAAAGGAAATAATGTTGGGGTTCTAGGTGGAATAGGTGGGTGGCCACCAATATCCCCTTATCTCAGCCCTCCCCCCTTAAGAAGAAATGGTCCCCATTGCATTGAGTGCCTCCATGAGATGGGGAAACTTTTTTTGAACTTGGTCCCTGGTGAGCCACTTGCCTTGGTGCAGGAGTTGGCCAGCTTTGACAACACAATATAGTTAGATCTTATGTTAGCGAGTGTGCTTAATTTTTGTGTCCATGATCTAGTCATTCATGTCCTATTCAATGAAATATGGGTTGAGCTTTGTTGGTGTCAACTGCTCATTAATGTTTGATGTGTCCAGCAATGGTGGAAAGTATGGTTGAAGGCCGTCCACATTGAATGCTAGGTGCAAGCCAAGGAATGGAGGAATGTTGAGCTTGAAAGCATTGTCACCCACAACCTTGGTGATGGTGTAAGGCTCATATCAGAGTGGTCGAAGCTTTCGATGAGCTCTAGCAAGGTGTTTATTCTACAAATGTAATCAAACTTTGTCACCCACTTGAAACTTATGTGGCACCCAATGTTGATCATCACGTTATTTGTACAAGGCATTAGCTTTATTTAGGGTATCATGGATATGTTGGTGGATGTGTTGGATGTGTTCAATAAATCAGGTGGCTTTATCGACTTCAGAATAAACATGTGCATATCCTACCTGTGTAGTTGCAAGAGGCATCGTGACATCAATGAGACACAATGGTTGAAATCCCATGCCCACATGAAAGGGGTTGTGGCCAGTCGAACTATGGAGAGATCTACTATAGTTGTGTTGTACATAGGGAACACTCTCCTCCCATGTTCATGGATGCTTGGAGTTGTACATGTGTAGTATGTGCACTATCATCCTATTGATAACCTTTGTTTGGCCATCAGTCTCTGAATGGAATGTTATCCACTGATCCAAGTGGATATTAGTGGCCACCCACATATTCCACTTGGACCGCCAACATTGTTTCGTTTCAGTTTCCTTAATTCTAGTGTAGATTTCTATTTTTGGCAGTTTTTTGGGTCCTAAACTTTAGGGATCATTTTGAGGTCCTAAAAGATGTTTCCAAGAAAAATAGAGAGACCAGAAAAGTGATAGAATATGTTACACATATTCTCTTTTTGTATCCTTGTGGATATCTTTGAAACAAGGTATTATGATACCCAAACAGAGATTGTATGCCAAATTTACGACCCCATAAAGTTAACAATCCAACTTACCCTAGCAGGGCTTAAAATCGTTGGTGCTTCATCTCCTAGGGTTAGGATTTCACACTTCTTCTTTATGATAAAAATACCTTTGAGAAAGGGATATTCCCGCGCTCACTGTGCTCCCGCGCGCGCCCTCTTTGAGATATCTACGTTCTGCTTGCGACCGCCTGGGCCTCGGCCTCAACCATGGTCCCTCCGGATCCCCCTTCAGAAGAGATGGATCCTCAAAACGCTTTCTCTGCAGTGGTGAATTCGCTTCCTCGACAACGCCCCAGGCCTGCCCTCTCAAAATTTGTGAAGAAGTTGGATGGACTCCAAGAGGTTCAGTTACCCCCAGTCTTGCCCCGCATGGCCGCTCTGTCTCTAGCTGAAAGAGGCCTCATAGGTCAATTCATAGGCCTCTGGCCTTCTCCTAGAACCATTCAAAGATGGGTTGAGAGAAATTGGACTGATAAAATTCAAGGGAATATCTCCATAAGGTTTTGTGGGAAAGGATATTTCACATTCCACTTCGAATCTAAAGAGGACAAGGATTTAATTTTCAGAAATGGGTCCTATTTCATGGACTCCAGGGGCCTGTACCTCAACAAATGGACTCCAGATTTTGACCCTGAACTAGACGTCCCCAGTGCTATTCCGGTTTGAGTTCGTCTTCCCCATCGCCCACTACACTGTTGGGGAGATGAATCTGTTTGAGCCATCGAGAATGTAGTTGGAAAATTCATCGACCGTAGTGAACCAAAAGAGCACATGCAGGCCTGTGCGAGGATCTGTGTCAAAGTGGATCTTGGCAAAGGATTCCCCGAAGCGATAAAACTGAAAGTGGACGAGTGGAGCCATATCCAGCAACTCGATTACGAGCAGATTCCTTTTAAATGCAAGGTATGTCATGAATACGACCATTTTGCTAATCGATGTTCTAAATTTGTTGATGCAAAGAGTGGTGATCATGAAGGCCAATGGGAACCTGTCAAAAAGAAGAAGTCTACCCCGACATCCAAAGATCCTTTGGAATCTAACCCTCCTGTTCCCTCTACTCTTTTTCCCTCCACATCCTCCCCTCCCCTTCCTACCCAATCCCCTCCTGATCGGCCCCTCCCATCCTCTTCTAACACTTTTTTTGTTTTATCTTCCCTCAATGCTCCCCCCGAGGACCCCTCTCTGTTCCCCTCATTCCCCTCCGAACCTTCAGATCCTTCTCCCTTCCTGATCATCCCTTTGCAGGCTTCTCACGATCCCTCTCTTCCCAAGATTACTAGAAGCTCGTCTAAAGACCATGGTTCCTCCTACGACTCTCACAAGAAATCAGGTCCTGGTAGAAAATCAGCCACGCAGCATAAAGACGAGAATGCTCAGAAACACATAGCCATGGGCACTCAATCTCCTATAGAAGCTTTCATCCTGGGGCAACATGCGAAGGAGACATCTCAAGAGAGGCAAGCAACTCTCCGTAAGCAAAACACCCAATGATGAAAATTTGTCTTGGAACACTAGGGGTCTAGGGCACCCCTCCAAAGTTTTAGCCCTCAAAGAACTTATACATAGTGAAAAGCTAGAAATTATTTTGATTCAGGAGACAAAGCTAGAGCAGCAAGAAATAAGAGGAATAATAGATCAGCAAAAACATTACAAAGGTTGTACCAGTGACTCAAGAGGAGCATCTAGAGGAATTTCCACCCTTTGGGATCATAGCAAATGGAACTGCACTTCAGTAAATCTACATCAACATTGGATAAGAACGTCTTTGGATAATAAAATAGATAATCAAACTGCAATTATCTATAATGTATACGCCCCCAACCATTACAGAGAAAAGGAAAATTGTTGGGATGATTTGAAGGCTAGCATCGATGGTGAAACAACTTTAAATATTATAGTGGCACACGATTTTAATCTGATCTTACATGCCAATGAAAAAAGGGGAGGTTGCTTTTCGCCTGACCCCTTCAGAGGCCATATGGAAGCTATCATTCGAGACCATGAACTTGTGGATGTTGTACCAAAAAATTGCAGGTACACCTGGAGCAGCCACAAGCTTGGCACTGGAAATATAATGGAAAGGCTGGACAGGTTCTTAATTAGTGTATCGTTCCTCTCCTCATTTTCTGTTGGGTACGCTAGCATTTTATTGACCTCGGCCTCGGATCATTACCCCATAATACTCATTTTGGAAACTCACTGCCCTCTCGGGCCAATTCCATTTAAATACAGTCCACTCTGGAATTGGGATCCAGTTATCAAAGATATTGTTCAGAGATCCTGGAACCAGCACGTAGAAGGCTCACCAGGTTTCATTTGGGAAACTAAACTAAGAAGAACCAAACAAGTCATCAAAGAGTGGGCAAGAGCCAATTACGAAGAACCTGAAGAGACCAAAAAGAAAATTAAAAATGAACTTGAAAGCATCCAAAGAATGATAGAGGTTCATGGGCTCTCTCAACAGAACAAGGAGCAAGAAGGCATGCTATACGCACAGCTGAGTCACATAAATAGAGAAGAAGAGCTAAAATGGAGACTAAAGTCAAGGCAGCTCTAGCTACAAGGTGGTGACAAAAATATAGCTTTTTTTCATAAACAGGCCATGGCACGAAAAATCAGGAACAATGTTAGCTCAATTTTGGACAAGGAAGGCAACTAGCAAAACACCCAAGAGGCCATCAGAAGAGCTGCCACTGATTATTACAGAGAGCTTCTAACTGAAACCAAAGGAGAAGAGGACTACGTTGATTTTCTTCAATACTTGCCCAAGGGAATTACCAAAGAAATGAATGACAGCCTGATAAAGGAGATTGAAGAGGAGGAAATTAGAAGAACGATCTGGTCTATGAGTCCTAATAAGGCTCCTGGGCCTGATGGATTCCCCATTTGTTTCTATAGGGCTTTTTGGGGTTTAATAAAAAAGGACTTGACTAAGATGATCAGATGGATTCAGAGAAAGGGTAAAATAGGAGGATATACCAATGCCACTTTTCTGGCTCTCATCCCCAAAGAAAATAGGCCCACTTCTTTTGCTTGGTTTAGACCCATTTCCCTCTACAAATCCTCCTACAAAATTTTGTCTAAAATCCTTACTTCTCAACTCAAACCCCTCCTCCCCTCTTCGATTTCGGACAACCAAGGAGGGTTCTTGGCCAACAGACAAATTTCTGACTCCATTCTTTTAGTTCAAGAAGCCATTCGTTCGAGCCTCTCTAGGAAGGAGAAAGGGTTTATCCTTAAACTCGACCTTGCCAATGCCTTTGACAGAGTTAGGCACTCTTTCCTTACAGTTGTTTTAAAAAAGATGGGTTTTGAGTTTCCCTTCATCAGCCTCATCACTGCTTGATCTCTGGGCCTTGGATTTCCCCCTTAGTTAATGGTAGACCGGGTGAAGCCTTTCAATCCTCCCGGGGTCTCAGACAGTGTTGCCCCCTTTCCCCATATCTATTTATCCTTATGGAAGAATATTTTAATCAAGCTTTGGACTACAACAGAAGAGTGGGCCTCATCACTGGAATCAAATTTTGGAATGGAGCCAAGAACATCAATCACTCTTAGTTCGCCGATGACTCCTTACTAATTGGTGGATCCTCCACCACTATAGCAAGGAGGTTCAAGACTATTCTCGACAAATTTATGGGGTACGTAGGAGGTTTGGTTAATCAGTTAAAAAGCTATATATTTGGATGGAATGCAACAAATCAGGTCATCCATAACATCGCTAATATTTTTGGCATCTCTCGCAACCTCGAGTGGACGCATTTCTCCTATTTGGGCATGCCTGTGAGCCTAAAACCTCTGAAGACAGGAACTTGGGATATCATCATTGACAAGGTGAAGCGGAAAGTACAGCAGTGGGGTTCAGTGTGGCTTAATCCAGCAGGCCATCTCATCCTCCTTCAATCTGGTATTTCTTCTCCCCCCTTTATCGTTTCTCTTTATATTAAGCCCCAGCCTCTTTTCATAACAAAATGGAAGTAATCCTTCGTCACTTCCTTTGGCAAGGAGGGAAAACCGATAAAAAGAAATTCAATTTAGTTAGTTGGAAACATGTCATTCAAACCCTGGAAAGAGGAGGTCTCGGTGTTAGATCCCCCAAATTTCTAAACCTTGCCTTCAGAGGGAAGATAGTTTGGAGGCTCATCATTGGTTCTTCTTCATGGTGGAAAAGGGTTCTGGAGACCAAATATTTGAACTGCCCGAGACATCAATCGTTAGATTCTACTATACCCAATAGAGATTCTTCAAAAATCTGGAGCCTTTGTAAAAAAGCTATTCCACTCATTTCCCAAAATCTATCCAAAGTGCCCAAGGGAGGAGACAGTATCAAGATTGGAGCTGATAAAATTCTGGGACAGCAACCTATAAATAGTCATGAACAAACCATCCCAATTCTCTCCTTTCTTAACAACAAGGGTATCCATTATCTGGATCAAATTTCTAGCTGGGATCCTCTATCCCACCTTTGGCTAGGATGGTCTTTCCCCGATGTTCCCATTGCTCTCAATCCTAGCCTTTCCTTTCTGTAGTCTCTCCTCCACAGCAAATCTCCCGTCAAAAAGAATGAGATGGATGGATTTTGATGGGACCCAATTGGCTCTGATTACACAGTTCAAGCAACCCACCAGCACATCTGCTACAACACTTTTCCTATGCCAATATGGAATCATTGGAGAATGGTGTGGAAGTTAGAGGCTCTCCCAAAAATTAAATTTTTTATCTGGACCCTGCTAAAAGGGAAAATCCTAACAACAGAGAATTTACAAAAGAGGGGTATCAATGGTCCATCTCGCTGCCCCAACTGCTACGTTGCGGAAGAATCTATGCAACACCTTTCTGTAGACTGTTCTTTTGCTATTGACTGCTGGAAAGAATTGTACCCCATTGATAATTTCCCTTGGATCGCTCAGCATTCCATAGGTGAAGTGATACAATATTGGAAAAAGAACTGTCCGTGGAAAAATAAGAAGAGCAACTTAGTGCAAAGGGTCTGGAACACTCTCCCATACACAATGTTATGGAGTATCTGGCTGGTTAGAAATCGAAAAATCTTTAAGGATAAGAATTCGACTTCAAGATTTGTTTGCAACAAGGCAAAGACTCTATCTCTTGAAACTATTTCTGTCAAAACTTATAGCAACATTGATGCAACTGTGTACATCGTTGAAGAAAGGAGCTTCATCAGCTATATCCTAGACAAAAATCATAGCACTCAGAATGGCAATATAAAGAGAGAACAGTGCAGTCAGGAAACCATCAATTGGAAGATAAGGTTAAAAGAGGAGGAGTTCGCAATTTGGCTGTAAAAATGTAACAGTTTCTACCTTTTCTTCGATGGAGCATCCAAGTCAAACCCTGGACTCGCAGGAGCAGGGGGCTTGATCTCCAATGCCAATGGGGACTACGTCCTCTTATTCGAATGGGGTTTAGGGAATATCTCCAACAATAGGGCAGAAGCGTTGGCCCTTTATCAAGGGCTAAAACAACTCATCAGACTTGGAATAAGATCAGCAAAAGTCTTTGTAGATTCTGCGGTAATAATTAGTTCAATGGCTCAAAAGAAAAAATCTCTGAATGCTCTCCTATAGCAAGTCATTCAGCGCTGCCAACTCTTGCATCAGACAATGGGAAAACTGCAGTTTCATCACATTCTCCGCTCTTTCAACAAGCAAGTAGATAGGCATGCCAACAAGGCTTGTGACAGGACAATGGGTAGTCTGCTATGCAATGCCGAAGAGTCTCTACAACCTTTGCCATGAATCGATTTAGTTCACTCAACATCAATTCGGACAGCTCTATCAAGTGGAAATGGTTTCATATTTTCCAAGCTTGCAACAAGACCATTAATAGCGCTGGAATATGGCTTAGATCCATTAAAATTATTAATCTTCTCCCTCTGACTAAATCTACTCATCCTTACCAGAACCGTTCCTTCTTGTCTCTGCTTCGAGTAGGTTTCAGGCCTCAACGTGATCTGGACGTGTCAATTACCTCAATCTCCGCCCGAGTTCAGCTGCTGACCCTTGTTGCCCCATTCAGTAATCAACGGCACGCAATGTGGAATGCCTCCCCGCTTTGTTAACATAATTTAGATGCTTTGCAAATGTAAGTTTTTATTGTTTCAATTTGTTAGAGTTTATCTCAGTTTAGTCTCTCTAAATCCGGAACAAGCAGGACTAAGGAGAACATTTCTCTCTGTAACTCCTTTGTTCCTGAGCCACCACGGCTCTACATGTATCTCAGGATTTCAAGTTTCCGCCTTTTTTTTCAGATTTTAATACAGCACCCAGTTTTGTCAAAAAAAAAAAAAAAGACCTTTGAGCCTCATTATAATGTAGTTCAGAATTCATGTAGCCATCACATCTCTTCTCAGAGATAAGCTACCATCGCCCAAGATAGTTTGTTTCATTTCAACATGTAGACAATTTTCAGTACTTGTTATTAATTAATTTAAGTTTTATTACTTTGATGTATCTTTGTATTCATGTATGTTCTTTTGTTGTATCTATATGTTTTGTTTAAATATGTAATTCATTTCATTCATTTGTAAATCCAAATTGGAGTCTGGTTCAGCAGTCCATTGTGTGTATTTATCTTCATAGCACCGGTCCTCACGTTGCCAGGCCTACAAAAACCATTTAATTTTGAGACAGATGCCTCATATTATGTTATTGGTGTAGTCCTCACTTAGAAAGGGAACCTAGTGGCCTATCACAGTGAGACACTCTCTGATATTGCTTGTGGGTAACCCACCTATGATAAGGAGATGTACTCTATCATGCAGTCCTGCTGGAAATGGAAGCATTATATTCCGGGGAAGGAGACAATCATCCACACAGATCATTGACATATTCAATTTATGCAAACACAGGGGAATTTGAAAAATGACTGCCATCAGAAATGGTCCACATACTTTCAACAATCCCATCTAAACATAAAGTACAAGAAGGGAAGCACTAATCATGTCACATAATGACTTAGTCGACCCCAGATTATGGCACTAATTATAGTTCTCAACTCTTGTTGGCATGATATCTTTGGATTTCGCTACCACCTACAATATGTTGATGAACGAAAAGCCAATTCCATGATTCCACCTTCAAGATAGGATATTGTACTATATGGGACATCTTTGTGTTCCTTCAAGCGAGCGTGCCAAGCTAACTTTGAAAACATATTACAATAGGGTCACAAGACACTTTGGTGTTGAGAAGACAGTGGCAATACTGCAAAAAAAAAAAACTATTCACCAAAACTTTGGCATGATGTTGGAAAATATATCAGATCTTGCATTGTTTGTGTGATTGCCAAGCCAACCATTAAGAATAAAGGCATATACACTTCTCTGCCTATTCCTAGCTTACCTTGGGAATCCATCTCCATAGACGATATGCTTGGCCTCCCTTCTACCAAGCAAGATAACGATTGTGCATTTATGTTCGTCGATAGATTTTCTAAGATGGTTATATTTTGATGGCTTGCTTTCGAGGAATGATGTAAATGATTAGAGGAATGAGACTTAAATATTGAAACAAGAATGAAAAATTAAAACTTCCCAACAATTCACCCATCTCAGTACTACTATGGCTTATGTGTGCTCAGCTACAGAGTTCTCATGTGATCTAATGCAATAATGTCATTGTGATCCAAGTTGTTTAATAAAGGAAACTTAACATTGGCAAATAAATATGTCACAATGCTTAAGCGAAACATTGCAGAACAATAATATAATAAGAACTCAAAATATGGCATGATGTGTAAAAGAGATATTGTATAAAAACATTATAATAAGAACTCAATGTGTAAGATAAATATTGCAGAAAAATAACACAAGAAGAACTCAAATATTTACTGAAATGGGTAATATACCAAGAAACTACCATTCTCCTAATTTCTACAATACACTGTCTTCTCTTGTCTATTTTTTTACCCATGTCCCCAACGCAGTCAACAATGGCAAATAAATATGTCACAATGCTTAAGAGAAACATTGCAAAACAATAATATAAGAAGAACTCAAAATATGGCATGATGTGTAAAAGAGATATTGTATAAAAACATTATAATAAGAACTCAATGTGTAAGATAAATATTGCAGAAAAATAACACAAGAACCCAAATATTTACTGAAATGGGTAATATACCAAGAAACTACCATTCTCCTAATTTCTACAATACTGCCACTGTCTTCTCTTGTCTATTTTTTTACCCATGTCCCCAACGCGGTCAAGGTACGAGGAACTCAAACTTGAACTATTACAACCTTTGCAATATTGTCCTCACAAACCCTAACAAACTCATAGGGAAGGTGAAAAGAAAAATGACAGAGCAAGAGATCATGTCAAATTATTTCTCAAGTAAGCACTTACACAACAGAGGAGTGAGTTGATGGATACACTTACAACATCTCATTGGATGGTGAGAATTTACAAAGACAAGCCACCTAATCTCTATCAAGTGGATCGACAATTGAATTATCTCAACTTGGTTATGGGTAAACCACACAAAACCGTTTCCACCGAATTCCATTCGCTAGGTCGCACATTGTTAGCATCACAATTGGACCACAAGCATTACAAGATATATTTATCCTCGAATCTATGTTCTTCAAAGTTATGGGTCAACCACACAAAACCTTTGTCACAGAAGTCCATTTTCTAGGCCACACACTCTCAGCATCACAGTTGGCCCACAAACATTACAAGGTATCTCTATCCTCATATCTTCACTCATCATGGTTAAGGATCATCCAAAAACCTACAATTATGAGTCAACCATGAACAACAATTATCTTCAATAACACTTGGCTTTGGTTCATATACAAACCCACAGTTATGCTCCTATTCAACAAAGGCTTCCCTGGAGAGAACTTTATGCAATGGGGACCATTGCTTCATAAGGGGGGAGGATTGATCCAGGTAGAAAATAATTACCACAGTTAATAATTATTTTTCTATAAATGGTTGTTAAAACCATGGATAATGCATGATAATAAACAAAATAAATCATAATATTAAAGTGAGAATCTAATCAGAGGATGATTTGAATTTTACCATTGTAATTGTGATACTCACCCATGGATTTTTTAAAACATGGTATTTACCCATGGTATCATAATTTACTATATTTATCCATGGTGACATAATTTATTATATTTTCCCATGGATTTTGTAAACCATGGTATTTGAAATGTAGTAGGAGGCATGTCTCTCAGTGAAAGATGTTCGTAAAAAGTATAAATATGGAACTTTAGTGTGGAGTAAATCATCATTTTTCTCATAATATAGTATTATGGTATATTACCCATTTAAATAAATATTTGAGTTCCTCTTGTGTTATTTTTATACAATATTTCTCTTAAGCATTGTGACATATTCCTTTGTTATTCATGAAGTTTCCTTTATTAAACAACTTGAACCATGGTGAAATTAATGCATTAGATCTCATGAGAACTCTTCAACTGAGCGTACTTGAGCCAAAGTAGTATTGGGATGGGTGACTTACTGGGAATTTTTAATTTTTTATTCTTCTGTTATCAAAGTGGTATTAGAGCGATCTCCTTTTGCTCTATTTTTTTGTGTTTGTCTTCCCAATGAGGTCGAGGTATAAGGAGTTGGGACTTTAACTGGTTGAGCCCTTGCAATACCATCCTTACCAACACCAATGGCCTCGCATGTTAGAAGAAAAGAAAGATGAGGGAGTAGGAGATCCTATCAAATTGTTGATTGAAGGATCCCTCGAGCAGAAAAGGAACAAGATGATGGACACCTTTGCCTAGATCCTTCAGCGAATGCCAACATGCGACACATCTTCATCCAACAGTCACTTTGGAAGCACTACCCCCTTCAAGGTACAAGTTAACTTTCATATTCCCATATTCAAAGATCATGTAGATGTAGATGTTGTAGATAAATTATTAATTCTGTTGGAAGGTTATTTTTTGATCCATAGTTTCTCCGATAGGGAAAAGATTACTTTTCAACTGCTTAAGACTGCATCCCATGTCAAGGACTTATGCGAAATAAATTGCGAGAAAATGGTCAAGGAACCCTCTCTGTTTATAGTCGTACCCTCTTGGAACTCTTTCCTAGACATTATCAATTAATAGTATTACCCTGTGGGGAGCTATGGAGACAAGTACATACAATGGACCACACTATGACAACAAAGGGACCAGGATGTGCATGAGATCACAAATATTTTTCATACTCTACGCAAAAAGTTGGGTATCAAAGACTCTAAGTGACATTTGGTGCTCAAGTACCGCATTCGTCTGCACAAATACATTCATGAATAAATGGAATTCTTGGACATCTCCTCACTGGTACAACTTACCATAATGCGGCCAATATTGAACAAAAAATTAAAAAGAATCGCTACTTTGGATCTGAAAATCCGAAGTAGGGAAATAGCACCCCCAAATTGTAGAACAAATAAAAAAGCTAAGGTGGAACAACACAAGACAACCAAGAAAAGTCACCAACAAAGAATAGCACCACGAGGACAAAGAAGGACACCGAAAAGTGGTGTGAGTTCCACAAGATGCCCACCCATAATACAAGTGAGTGTCACACCAAGCGGTCATTTATGATCGAGCTAAAGCTTCAAAGCCTAATGCATGTTTTGATTCTGGGCCAAAATCCAACAAGCCAACCATTAAGAAGCAAGGCGGAGTAATGATAACATGGGACCACTGATTTGAATCATTGGAGGAATAAGACTTAAATATTGACACAAGAATGAAAAATTAAAACTTCCCAACAAGTCAGACATCCTAGTACTATTGAATTTAGGCTTTTTTGATCCATATCAATGTTTATTGAGAAGGAGTTCGGCGATAATCACATCAAAATTCTTTGGTTGATGTGTTTCGAACCAACAAGTGCAGTTCATCGCCAGGATAAGATGAAGAACCAGAACATGGAAACAAGTTATGCCAGATCTAACTTCATCTTCAAAACCTGCAAGCATGCCTGTTCAAAATGGTGAACCTTAGTCGCAGTGGCCTTTCCGTGCAGGGATGTAATTATTGAATTTAGGCTTCTTTGATCCATATCAATGTTTATTGAGAAGGTTTTTGGTGATAATCACATCAAAATTCATTGGTCAACGCATTTCAAACCAGAAAGTGTGGTTCATCGTCAGGACAAGATGAAGAACCTGAATGTGGCAACAAGCTATCCCAGATCTGACTTCATCTTCGAAACCTGCAAGTGTGCCCATTCAAAATGGTGAACCTTAGTTGCAGTGGCCCGTGCAAGGATGTAATTATTGAATTTAGGATTTTTTGATCCATATCAATGTTTATTGAGAAGGTTTTTAGCGATAATCATATCAAAATTCATTGGTCAGCACGTTTCAAACCAACAAGTGTGGTTCATCATTAGGACAAGATGAAAAACCAGAATGTGGCAACAAATTACACCAGATCTGACTTCATCTTCAAAACTTGCAAGCGTGCCCGTTCAAAATGGTGAACCTTAGTTGCGGTGCCCCTTCTGTGCAGGGATGTACTTTGGCCCAAGCACAATCAACAATAGAGTTCTCATGAGATCGATTGCATTAATGTCATTGTGATGCAAGTTGTTTAACAAAGGAAACTTCACAAATCGCAAAGGAATATGTCACAATGCTTAAGATAAATATTGCAGAACAATAGTATAATAAGAACTCAGAATATGGCATGATGCATAAAAGAGATATTGTATAGAAACATTATAATATGAACTCAATGCCTAAGATAAACATTGCAGAATAATAACACAAGAGGAACTCAAATATTTATTGAAATGGGTAATATACCATGCGACTACATTGTGAGAAAAGGGATGATTTACTCCACCGTGAAATTCAGTATTTATACTTTTTACAAGTATCTTTCACCGAGAGTTATGCATCCTATTACATATCAAATACCATGGTTTACAAAATCCATGGGTGAATGCCATGGGAAAATATAATAAATTACCACACCATGGGTAAATATAATAAATTATGATAGCGTGGGTAAATACCATGGTTAAAAAAATCCATTAATGAATATCATGGGTGAGTATCATAATTTCGATAGTAAAATTGAAATCATTGTGCGATTAGATTCTCACTTTAATATTACGATTTATTTTGTTTATTATCATTCATTATTCATGGTTTTAACAACCATTGATAGAAAAATAATTATAAATTGTCGTAATTATTTTGCACTTGGATCAATCCTACCCCTTGAGAAGAAATGGTCCCCATTGCCTCAAGTTCCCTTCGAGGAAGCCTTTGTTAAATAGGAGCATAACTATGGGTTTGTGGATGACCTAAAACCAAGTGTTGTTGAAGACAAGGGTTTTGCATGGTTGACCCATATATGTGGGTTTTTGGATGACCCTTAACCATGATGAATGAAGATATGAGGATATAGATACCCTGTAATTATTGTTGGCCAATTGTGATGATGACATTGTGCGGCCTAGAAAATGGACTTCGGTGGAAGGGTTTTGTGTGGTTTACCTATAACTATGTTGAACGAAGATTTGAGGATAGAGAATGGACTTCGGCGGCTAGGGTTTTGTGTGGTTTACCTATAACTATGATGAACAAAGATCTGAGGATAGAGATGCATTGCAATGCTTGTGGGACATATGTGATTCTTACATTATGCAGCCTAGCAAATGGATTTGGGTGGCAAGGGTTTCGTGTGGTTGACCCATAATCGTGTTGAGATAGTTCGTTTGTCAATCTGCCTGGTAGAGATCTGGTGGCTTATCTTCAAATTATCACCATCCAATGTGATGTTAGAAAGGATTACATCATCTCACTCTGTTTTTGTGTAAGTGCTTCCTCGAGCAACAATTTGATAGGATCTCATGCTCTATATTTTTTATTTTCATTCCCGTGTGAGGTTGTCACTGTTGGTGAGAACAGCCTTGCAAAGGTTGCAACAGTTTGAGTCTAATATCCTTGTACACTAACCTTATTGGGGACATGTGCAAAAAAATAGACAAGAGCAACCCTACTACCATTGATCCCATTACTACATTGGCCCAGAAGCACTCAGCTTCATAGTTCTCATGAGATCTAATGCGTTAATTTCATTGTGATCAAGTTGTTTAATAAAGGAAACTTCACTAATGGAAAATAAATATTCCACAATTCTTAAGAGAAATATGGCATGATGGGTAAAAGAAATTTTGTATAAAAACATTATAATAAGAACTCAATGGACAATAAAAATATTGAAAAAAAATAACACAAGAGGAACTCAAAAATTTATTGAAATGGGTAATATACCATGAGACTACATTATGAGAAAAAGGATTATTTACTCCATGGTGAAGTTTTGTATTTATAATTTTTACGGGTATCTTTCACTGAGAGTCATGCATCCTATTACATTTGAAATACCATGGTAAATACCATGGTTTAAAAAATCCATTGGTGAATACCATGGGAAAATATAATAAATTACAACACCATGGGTAAATATAATTAATTATGGTACCATGGCTAAATACCATGGTTTACACAATCCATGGGTGAATATCATAATTACGATGGTAAAATTGAAATCATTGTGCCATGAGATTCTCACTTTAATGTTATGATTTATTTGGTTTATTATCATGCATTATCCATGGTTTTAACAACCATTGATAGAAAAATAATTATTGGGTACGGTAATTATTTTCCACCTGGATTAATCCTCTGCCATTAAGAAGAAATGGTAAAATTGAAATCATCATGCCATTATATTCTCACTTTAATGTTATGGTGCCATTAGAGTCTCACTTTAATGTGGCTACAGTAATTATTTTCCACTTGGATTAATCCTCCCCCCTTAAGAAGAAATGGTCCCCATTGTGTAAAGTTCCCTCTGGGGAAGCCTTTGTTGAAAAGGGTGATAACTGTGGATTTTTGGATGAACCAAAACCAAGTGTTGTTGAAGACCACGGGTTTTGTGTGGTTAACCCACAACCGTGGGTTTTTGTATGACCCTTAACCATGATGAACAAAGATCTGAGTATAGAGATACCCTGTAATTATTGTGGGCCAACTGTGATGATGACAATGTGTGGCCTAGCAAATGGACTTCAGTGGCAAGGGTTTTCTATGGTTAACCCATAACCATGATGAATAAAGATCTGAGGATAATGATACTCTGTAATGCTTGTGGGCCAATTGTTATGCTGACTGTGTGCAACCTAGAAAATGGATTTCGGTGGCAAGAGTTTTGTGTATAGTTCACTTGTCGATTTGCCTAGTAGAGATCTGGTGACTTATCTTCATAAATTATCACCATCCAATGAGATGTTGTAAAGGATTCGATAATCTCATTCCTTTGTCATGTAAGTGCTTCCTCAAGCAACAGTTTGATAAGATCACCTGCTTTGTCATTTTTCTTTTCATCTGCCATGTGAGGTTGTCGGGGTTGGTGAGGATGGTCTTAAAAAGGTTGCAATAGTTCAAGTTTGAGCTACTTGTACCCTGACCCTATTAGGGACATGTGCAAATAAATATACATGAGAAGCCCCACTCTGATACCACGGGTGATCTATGTGGATGATCGTCTCCTTCCATGAAGACTAGGGTTTAAAATCATTGGGTGTGGAGAAATGGTTTATGTTGAAGGAGATGGAAATATTCAGGCACACGTATTTTTTTATTGCTTTGTTTATGCATGTTTCCCACATGGAAGCCCTTCTCCCAACATCCACAAGTCGAAAAGTTGAAGTTGGGAAAGGACAACACCGTTGGCACCAGCACACCTTCTAACAAGACTCCACCATTAAGACATCAGCCAATGCAGCCTTAGCATCAATCACCATCAACATCCAAATACATATGTTAAGAATAGTGTGAGATATTTTGAATGCTTGAAGAACCATGTGACCAACATACCTAGACATGCCATAGTAGAATTAGAGGACTTCATGCTCAACAACGAGTACAGATTGCTAGACGCGCTCAAGTGTGTGGCCTGCAATTTCCATCGTAATTTACATAGTCAAGAAGTGGAAGGGGATCCGCCCTATTTTTACTACTACGGTCCTTAGAACAATGCTAACAAGGGTGACAAGGAACATGTGGTAGCTACTGGTGATATTCCTAGCCACAATCATTGGAATTATAACGCAGATGTGGTGCAAGAGCAACAGATGTTGATATCAATCTTATCTAAGTATACTTTTCAATAGTGTTTGGATGTGGTACAAGATCTACAGAAGAGTTATAAAACCACAATGAATATATGTGTGATCGTCTCAAGCCACAATTTTTCTACTCATTGTGGATTTATTTTAATGGAAGTGAGTGGAGTAGTAGAAATAAATAGTGGATAGATAAAAAATGAGAGATTCAATTACTTTTTCTATTGGATTAATGTGACTCGTTGAATAATTCATTGCCATATTTGTTTTCATAATAGGAGTCACTAGGCATACAATCATAAGGAGGACGCATTAAAAAATAAGGAGATCCAAAAGTGCAGTCAAATAACGATCATGGGACTCAGTGCCATGGTGCTCACCAAGATCTTGAAGAATTTCTTGACCTTCAAGGGCTCAATACCATGGTTCAACACACGTTCCTTCTTATTCACCCATGACTTCATCAAAATGGGACTTGGAAAATGTATTGGCATTATCATAACAACTGACACCTCCACGGGGTTGTTCCAAGAGGAGAAAAGTTTTAGACACATGACATTCCTCCTCCTTGTCCTCCCCTTTGTTCAAGCAGTCATGCAGAGCAGCAATGGACATAATAATCCTAATTTTGGTATCCCTCAAGGTTTTACTGGCATCATATTTGAAATACATATGCCACAAGGTGGCCTGAATTTATCCTGCATGATAAGCTTGAAGTCTCACCCATTATTGAAGTGTCAACAACATTAATGGGAAGGAGACTAGTTTGCACTCAACAATTTCCTTCCTAATTTGCATGGTCCATGGCTATTAAAGTTGCAGAGTATTGTCACAATTTATTTGATTGCATGCCAACGACCAAGTTTCTAACAAATCCTGGAACAAAACAAACCCTCGATCTTGGCTCACATAGAGATATTAGGCATAGTAGTATCTATATTTATGGCTCCACCTATTCTAAGGTTTAAATCCTAGAATTGAATGTTATTTATATGTATGATAACATTAATTCATGTTTGGGACATTATGATTGTGGAGATGGCACCACCAGTAAGAAACACCTATATGGAAATAATGTACATGGGAATGCCAAGAGACTATGAGTTTTGTTTTGCAATGCCCATGAAGCTTTAGTCCCACCACAAGCTGAGTGTCGATGCAGACCTTGCCATCATTGTATCTAGAGATATTTCTTCTTCATTGATCAAGATACTACATGGATATGGAGAAAAGGTAGTCATAGTAGACAACCTAAACAATCTGGTCCAATACGAATATGTTGTCATGCTCGATGTAGACAAATTGTTTCTACGGAAAATTGATGAGCTCTTCTAGTGTGCGTAGTTTTGTTTCATATTTATTAACCCCTACATTTTTCACACTAGGGTCTTTATTTTATATCCATTGAAGTAGGTATTCAATGATCTGTTGAATAAAATTACCAACGACCACTAGGATGGTGCAGATCAAGGGTTTCTAACAAGATATTTTGACAATTTGTTGGACAACCCATGTTCTATCCAACAGTAAATAAAACTAGACATAATGAGTTTTAACAATCTACACTAGGATACTAGACAAACACATCCTATTACTACTTGAATTTGATATGGAACATACCATGCAAACCCAAAAATGTCATCACATTCCCATGGGCTTCTTGGATTAAATCCTAGTACTGGTGGCCATGGTCTACATGTCCACTAGGCCCCTCTTGGTACAAGGAGTAGTAAATACAATGGGATATGATAATGTTCCAAAGGAAATATCTGATCTAGGTGCCAATAAGCCAAAGGATTGGAATGATGAGGAGAATGGTGAGTGGAAAACTCCAACTATTACAAATTTATAGTATAAAGGACCATAGAAGCCTAAGAAAATTAAAAATCCTAACTACAAGGGTAAATGGAAGGCTCCAGTGATTGATAATCCTAATAATGTAGAGCTCTACTTTTTTCCCAAACTCAAATATCTAGGAATCAAGTTATGGCAAGTCAAGTTAGGAAATTTATTTGATAACATTTTAACCTATGAGAAATTTTCTAAGGAAACATGGCCCAATCACAATGATGAAGCATTTACCACATCTCATTGGATAGTGAAAATTTACAAAGATAATCCACTACCTTTCTAATAGGAAAACTAGCAAGCAAACTAGTTGTATCAGAGTGGTTTGAGCTACGAAGCTCTATCGTAGTGGTATTAGAGAGGTATGCTCTTTCTCTATTTTTTTGTGCATGTCCCCAATGAGATAGGGGTATAAGGATTTGGGACTTAAATGGTTGAGCCCTTGCAAGATCGTCCCTGCTGACACCGATAACCTCTAATGGTGGAAGAAAAGAAAGGCGAGGGAGTAGGAGATCCTATCAAATTGTTGCGCAAAGAATCCCTTGACGAAAAAGGAAGGAGATGATGGTAAAATTTTCCTAGATCCTTCGGCAGATGCTAACAGGCGATGCATCTTCATCCAGCTATCACTTTAGAGGCATTGGCCCCTTCAATGTACAAGTTAACTTTGATATTCCCATATTTAAAGGTCGGATAGATGTAGATGTTGTAGATAAATGGTTAAGCTTGTTGGAAAGTTATTTTTTGGTCCATGGTTTTTTTGATAGGGAAAATATTACTTTTGCACTGCTTAAGGCCACCCCCAATGTCAAGGAATGGTGGGAAACATACTATGAGAAAAGGGCCAAGGAACCCTCTTTGTTTACAGTTGCACCCTCTTGGAACTCTTTCTGAGATGATGTCAAGGAACAATATGATCTGGATCTTGGTGGGAGGCCCCCAAGATCTAAAACATTTAAATGGATCTTGGGGGGGAGACCCCCAAGATCTGAAAAATTGAAATGCCGGAAGAAAAGTGGAGAACACCCAGTAAATAAAACCACAAATGAACTTTTTTATTAAAATAGACATTAACTATAAGAGCTACATTGCAGTAGAGAATCTGTCCTTTTACAGAATGTGACTTGTTACTTATAGCCTTTTTTGGTAACAATACCACAAGTAAATTCCATGGGTGGGTAAATACCATGGGTGGATGTCACTTACAATACCATGGGTAAATTCCATGAGTGGATAAATACCATGGGAGGATGAATACCAAGGGTCGATGCCACTTACAATACCATGGGAAAATACCATGGGTGAATGAATACCATGGGTGGATGCCACTTACATTATCATGGGTAAATTCCATGGGTGGATGAATACCATTGGCAGATGCCACTTACAATACTATGGGTAAATTCCATGGGTGGATGAATATTACGGGTGGATGAATATCATGGGTGGATGTCATTTTACATTCAGATCATTCCTCCCTCCTTAAGAAGAAATGGTCTCCATTGCGTGAAGTTCTCGAGAAGTCTTTGTTGAATATGAAGAGCCACTAAAGAGAAGGGTTTTGTGTGGTTAACCCATAACCATGATGAACAAATATCCAAGGATAGAGATACCCTATAATGCTTGTGACGAATTGTGATACTGATAGTGTACAGCCTAGAAAATGGAATTTGATAAAGTGTGGATTTGTGGATGACCCATAACCATGACAAACGAAGATCCGAGGATAGAGATACCCTGTAATGCTTGTGACCAATTATGATACTAACAGTGTGTGGCCTAGTAAATGGAATTTGATGAAGTGTGGGTTTGTGGATGACCCATAACCATGAAAAACGAAGATTCGAGGATAGAGATACCCTGTAATGTTTGTGACCAATTGTGACACTAATAGTGTGCAGCCTAACAAACAGACTTTGATGACAAGAATTTTGTGTAGTTGACCCATAATTATGATGTTGAATGTTGATGAAGTAGAAGGTGCCTACATAGCCTAGGGTGGGAGGGAATGTCTCCAAATAACCCAAGCTGGATGATGCTATGCTGAAATTGATGAATGTGAAGCAGGTGCCTACTAAAGTGGGGTGGGAGGGTACATCTCCAAGGGGAACCTACTCCGAATGCTACTCCAGATTTAAAATGGGCATAACTCAGCCAATATAACTCAAAATATTTAATATAAACTATTTTTGGAAATAGAATGATCATTCTTCATCTTCTCATGTGATTGAAATCCATACCTAGACACTCTGGAAACTCATATTCGTGTTGCAAATGTCTCGTCGTCACAAAAGTTCTGAATAAAATAGTTGATTTTAAATTAGCAATATCTCCCTCATCCAAACTTCGATTTGACCAATTTTTTTTTTGAAATTGGGTGATTTTTCAAGAAGAGCTTAGATATATAATAATTGTTTTGAAATTCTATACAAAAACTGCAAAAAATGATAAGAGAACCATCGTCCACGAATTGCCGTCAAAAAAAATTCTGCAACATATCTGACTTTAAATGAACGATATCTCCCTCATCTGGATTCCAATTTAGCTGATTTTTTTTTTGAATTTCGGTATTTTTTCGCATGGAATCCATATATGTTATTTATTTTTGTAAATTTTTCACCAAAAAATTCAGAACTTATCTGCAAACTTGTTGCCCAAAAAAAAATCCTGCAAAAAAAAATGAAAAAAGAAAAATTCATCCCGCTTTGCCCAAAAAATCGCTTTGTGTAGCACGTGCCTGAAGTTTATTGAATACTGATGCAAAATTTTGAAACTAAAATATGCATCAAACCCTCATTCCCATGGAAATGTAACCTGAATCTGATACCATTGATCCAGATCTTTGGGGGGAAGGCAAGATCTAAAAAATTTAAATGGATCTTGTGGGGGGGGACCCCCAAGATCTGAAAAATTGAAATGCCAGAAGAAAAGTGGAGAACACCCAGTAAATAAAACGACAAAGGAATTTTTTTATTAAAATAGATAATAACTGTAAAAGCTACATTATGGTGAATAATATGTCTTTTTACAAAATGTGACTTGTCACTTATAACGTTTTTTTTGTCACAATACCACAGGTAAATTCCATGGGTTGGTAAATACATGGGTGGATGTCACTTACAATACCATGGGTAAATTCCATGAGTGGATAAATATCATGGGAGGATGAATACCAAGGGTCGATGCCACTTACAATACCATGGGAAAATACCATGGGTGGATGCCACATACATTATCATGGGCAAATTCCATGGGTGGATGCCACTTATAATACCATGGGTAAATTACATGGGTGAATGAATACTATGGGTGGATGAATACCATGGGCGGAGGTCATTTTCATTTGGATCACAGTATTACCCTGTGGGATCTATAAAGACAAGAACATACAATGGACCACACTACTACAACAAAGGGACTAGGATGTGCATGAGATCACACATATTTTTCATAATATACACACAAACTTGGGTATCAAAGACTCTAAGTGACATATGGTGCTCAAGTACCATGACTGTCTATAAGAATACATCAGGAAGAAATGGAGTTCCTAGACATATCCTTGCTTGGTGCAATGAACGATTATGCTACCAAGATTGAACAAAAAAATAAAAATAAGCATGACTTTGAATCTGCAAGTCCAATGCAGGGAAAAGCACCCCCAAATCGTAGAACAAAGGATAAAGCAAAGGTGGAACAACCATGGATAACCCAACGAAGCCACATGAAAATAATGGCATCACGAAGACAAAGAAGGACGCGAGAAAGTGGTGTGAGTTCCAAAAGAGCACCACCCATAGCACAAGTGAGTGTTGCGGCAAGCAGTCATTGGTGGTCGAGATAAATGCTTCAGAGTCTGATGCATGTTCTAATTCTGAGCTAGAACCCAACAAGGGTAATGACAAGAGGAAGAAGATTATTGACACAAAACCCAGTGTCAAAAATGCAACCACCAAGGTCCAGAATACTGAGCTCAAAGATCCAGAGGAGGGGGAGCATCTCTTCCACTCACATATGTGGGTGAAGGGTTCTCCATTGCAGTTCATTCTCAGAAGTGGGTGCCAAAAGAACATCATCTCAGTATAGGTTGTTAAGTAGTTAGGCCTATCGACCACATCACACCTACAACCATATACCTTCGGGTGGCTCCACCAAGGATGAGACCTTTATGTCAGCCAACAGTGTCACCTTCCCTATGTACAACACAACTATTATAGATAGCTCCATAGCTTGATTGGCCACCCTTTTCAAGTGGGAATAGGATTTCAACTATTGTGTCCCATTGATGTCGCAAAGCCTCTTGCAACTACACAGGAAAAATTTGCACATGTTCAGTCTAAATTTGATAAAGCCACCATATTATTGAACGCATCCAGAACATTTGCTAATAGGTCCATGATATCCTTAATAAAGAAAATTCCAAGTACAAACAATAACATGATCAACATCGGGTGCCACATAAGTTTCAAGTGGGCAACAAAGTTTGGTTACATTTGCAGAAGGAATGCCTTACTGAAGTCCATTGGAAGCTTCAACCACTCTGATATGGGCCTTACACCATCACCAAGGTTTTGAGTGACCATTCTTTCGAGCTAAGCATTCCCCCATTCCTTGGTTTTCACCCAGTGTTCAATGTGGACTCCCTTCAACCATGCTTTCCCCCATAGTTGGACATGTAAGTCATTGTTGAGCAGTTGACACCAACAGAGCTCAACCTACATTGCATTGAACAGACCATAACTGACTAGATCATGGACACACAAATTAAGCACACTCGCTAACATAGGATCCAACTATATTTGGTTTTCAAATTTGGCCAACTCTTGCACCAAGGCAAGTGGCTCACCAGGGACCAATATCAATAGAATTTTCCCCATCTCACGGAGGCACTCAATGCAATGGGGACCATTACTTCCTAAGGGGGGAGGACTGATCCAAGTGGATATTGGTGGCCACTATCCTATTCCACTTGGACCCCCAACATCATTTCCTTTCGGTTTCCTTAATTCTAACATAACTTTCTATATTTAGCAGTTTTTTGGGTCCTAAATTTATGGGGTTGGTTTGAGGTCTTAAAAGACGTTTCCGGGGGAAAAAGAGAAACCATAAAGTTCTATAATTTGTTTCCCATTCTCTCTTTTCCTCCTTGTGGAGATATTTGAAACAAGGTATTATGATAGTCAAATGGAGATCGTATGCAAAAGTTACGACCCAAGGAAGTTGGCGGTTCAACTTACCCCAGAGAGGCCCAAAACTGTTGGCACTTCATCTCCTAGGGCTAGTGTTTCACACTTCTTCTTTATGATAAAAAGGCCTCCAAGCCTCATTGTAATACAGTTCAGAAGGCATGTAGCCATCACATCTCTTCTCAGAGATAAGTTACCATTGCCCGAGCTAGTTTCATTTCTACATGTAAACAATTTTCAGTACTTTTTATTAATTTATTGAAGTTCTATTATTTCATTGTATCTTTATATTCAGTTCTATTATTTTTTTGTATCTTTGTGTTTTGTCTAAATTTGTATTTCATTTTGTTCCATCGTAAATCTAGATCAATTATGTTGAAGAAGTTTGCCTTCTTTACAACCAAATTGGACTATATTTTAGTACCCATAGTCATATAAATCCCCTTACTTCCACTCAAAGAAGTTGATTGGAGTTAGAATCACAATAATAGCAAGCTAATTCATACTATTTGGGTTGTTCAATCCTTTCTAACTTGTAATAATATGAGTAAATTTCTCACAAATTTCTTGAATGCTCTACTACCATAATAGATTTTTCAATCCTCGGTATCATAAAAAAAATTATGCCATGTAGGATTTTAAGCACAGGCACAAGATCTAGTTGCGATAAAATAACTACTCTAGTGTTTGTAAGAAGAAAGAGACAAGAGATAATGACAAATCACCTAAATAGACTAAGTAGTTGAAAGACAAATTAAAATTCCTTGTTAAGAGACTAAATAATTGCTTATATTACATTGAATAAGTGAGTATTAATATATAATTCTCTCAAGGAGAGAGGAATTGTACACTAGGTATGGTTTTGTGGTGCATGCACATGTAAAACACTAGGAAACTATCACCTAGTATCAGCCAACACTCCCCTAGTCTCAATTAAGTGGCCATAAATGGAGTTATCCTCAATTCACTGATCATACATGGTAGTTAACTAGACATACACAAGATAAAGTTCATGCATGTATAACAAACCTTAGTTAACTAGACATGCACAAGTGGGGAACCCATACAAAAATAGCCACTACACATGCATGGATCATGCAACACATGTATGTAGAACAAGAGTGGCATTCAACTCATGCATGTCTAATTAAAGTATCATGGAATTCGAAATTCCAAAATTAATATTGGAGACTTGAGAGATAATGCACACTTGTGTCAGAGCCTAATATAGCTAAGGAAATGCACTCTAGATGTCGTGTCAGTGCTATGTCATAATTCAGTCATTGCCAAGTCATCGACATGTTAATAACAAACCTACTATAAATAGTATTACTACTAAAATAAGCATGCTATAAATAAAAAATTGGCTAAACAATGGAAAAATTTATGTAGGATAATGTGCATGTACACTAGAAAATATCTCCTCCATCAAATTTTGGTTATCCTCTTCATTTAAAAATCATGGGAAATTGTTGGGTGTGTGTTATATTCTTTCCATGCATCATCGGGTCTAGGGCAGTGCCCTGGAATTTTTTTTAATTTTATGCAGACTGAATAAAAGTTGGGCGGACCCACCCATGGTTTTGTGCAGGGTTTTTGCACATGGTTTTGGGCATTATGGTTTTCTATCAAAGGTATTTTGTATATCTGGTCAAGGGAAATAAGATTATATTCTAATCTATGCTTGTGGATTGGGTTTATGAATGCTTAGGCATGTATATTTATGCATTGTAACATAGAAAGGAATATAATGAAAAATCAATCTAGTAATATGAGTTTTGATATATAGGGGAAAATATTTGTGTATTTTTGTTTTATGTTCTTGCCATTGTATATTTTTATGTTTTGAGAATTTGTTTGCAGATAATTTATGTATAGGTTTAAAACCTACATTTGGAATCAGAGTCATTATCGCTTCAAGGGGACACCTTTGCTACTGAGGTGTTTTGCTTGGGACTGTGGTAGACCCTATTTAGTGGGAGATCTACGTGATTGATCCTTGCAGTGAAATAAGATGGAAAACAGTGGAAAGATAAAGATCGAGAAATTTAATGGTCAAATTTTTGAGTTGTGGAAGCTCAAGATGGATGATCTATTGATGGATTGAGATAAGTGGATTGTTGTAGATCCATGCACGACACCAATAGGAGTGTCGACAAAAGACTAGGTGAATTTAGATTGGAAGGTGAAGAGCACAATACGATTGTGACTCTCAGATTCAGTATTGTTGAATGTATCAGGTTTTTAGGCTACGGTGAAGGTTTTGTGGGACAAGTTTGGGACTTAATACCAATCAAAGTCTATGGTGAACAAATTTTCAATACAAAAAAAAATTATATAACTTGAGGATGAACGATAGAAACTCGGTGACAAAGAATCTGAATGCCTTTAATAATGTGGTAAGTCAGTTGTTATCTATTGATATAAAATTTTCAGATGAAGATAAGTGCATTAGTTTGTTGTGTTTTCTACGATTTTTATGGGATAGTTTGTTTGCTGCAATAAGTAGCAATATAGCTACCTTGAAGTTTGATGAAATAGTCTCATCCTTATTGTCGGAAGAGATGAGACGGAAAAATATGGAGAGCCAAAATGGAGATCTCTTATATGTAATACGATGGTCACTGAACATAAAAAAAATAATTCCTCAAGTGGGAGATCTAAATCTCCAAGAAAATTTGTAAAGGTAGGTTGGAAACACAGAAAATGAGGGCACTACAAAAAGGATAGTAAATCTAAAACGCCTGATAAAGGAAATGGATCTAATCATGATCCTTCCATACAAGAAAAAACCAGCTCAGATAAAGGTGGGGATGTGTACTTGGCTTCTTTTTTAAGTACAAATGTAGATCATGAGGAATGGTTGACCGACTAAGGTGCATCCTTTCACTTCACTCCCCATAGGGAGTGGTTCAACGAGTACGAGAAATATAATAGTGGTGATGTCTTCTTAGGGGATGACATGAAGGCCATAATAATTGCACGTGGAAAATTTAATCTGAAGTTGCAAGGTAGAAGGATTAGAACACTTCTTAGTGACCTTCATATTCCTACATTGGCCAAAAATATGCTTTCTGTAAGAAAGATGGATGTTGCAAGTGTAAAAATAATGTTCGAGAAAGATACTTGCAAGATGGTTTAGGGAGCACTGGTACTGATGCGGGGATTTTGGATTGGAATTTCGTACAAGATTCTGGGCAGTGATGTTATTGATGGGTGCAACAATTCTATGCTTCCTGAAAGTGGCTAGAAAACCTAGTGATCTATGGAGAAAATACCATGTTATGTCATCAAAGGCTTGGACATATTGGAGAGAAGGGCATTCAAATACTGCATGGTAATGGTATGGTAGAGGGTATGTATAATTTCTCTCTAGATTTTGATTTCAGTGAACATTGTGTATATGGGAAGAAAAAATGGGTGAGTTTCCCCTCAGGTGCTAAGAGGGCAAAAGGGATATTAGGCTTGTGCACAATGATATGTTTCGACCTCTTTCAGTTCCCTCTCTGGGTAAATTTGTGTACAATGTCTCATTTATAGATGACTTCTCAAGGAATACATGGATATGTTTCCTCTGGAAGAAATCTAGAGTCTTTCACAAGTTTAAAGAATTTAAGGCTCTGGTGGAAAATCAAACAATGAAGAAGATTAAGGCGTTGAGGACAAATAATGGTGGAGGGTTTTGCAAGAAGGAATTTGAAGAGTTATGTAATAATGTGGTATAGTATGATATAATACTAATCCATACATACCTCAACAAAATCGATTTGCCAAAAATATGAACAGGACGTTGATGGAGAACACAAAAAGCATGCTCAGTGATGTTAGGTTAGGACAGGAATTTTGGGCAGAGGCAGTGGATACTGCATGTTACATGTTTAATAGATCACCTTCATTAGCGTTAGAGGAGAATACTCCACATGAGGTATGGACTCGTAAGAAACCCTCTCTTTAACATCTCAAGGTATTTGGCTATGATGCATATGTACAGGTTCCAAATGAGAAAAGAACCAACTTGGATAGTAAATCTAAAAAGTGCATATTTATTGGGTATAAGGATGGCTTAAAAGGTTATAAGCTTTGGAACCCAAAAACAAGGAAGGTCATGTACAACCAAGATGTGGTGTTTAGAGAGGTGAAATGTGTTATTAAACATGAAGTCCTACCAAAGGAACTTGTAAAGATAGATTTTGAACTTAAGGAGCAAGAATCAGACTCTATAGCAGAACAAGAATCAGAAGAGGAAGAGATACACACTCCAGTTTTGAGAAGATCAGTTCAAGAGAGAAGGAAATATAGTCCATTTAACTTTTGTTCAAATTTTGCTTTATCTATTACTAGTGATGATCCCATAACTATCAGGGAGGCAGTAGATTCAGAGAATGGAAAATTTTGGAAAGAGGCCATGGTTTAAGAAATGGCATCTTTAGACAAAAATGAGGCTTGGGATCTGGTGGAGTTTCCAGTTGGAAGGAAAACCATTGGTATAAAATGGGTGTGTTTAAGCAGAAGATGAATGCAGAAGGAAAAGTGGAGAAATACAAAGCTCGATTGGTAGCAAAAGGTTATTCGTAAGTGTCATGAATTGATTTTGATGACATTTTCTCTCCTGTTGCTAAGTTAACTTCTATTAGATTACTTTCATATGTTGTTTCTTCTTTTGATTTTGAGGTAGAACAGATGGATGTGAAGAGAACATATCTTCATGAGGATCTTGAAGAAGAGATCTACATGAAGTAACCAGAAGGCTTTGTGGTGAATGGTAAGAAAGAACTGGTATGCAATTAAAAAGGTATGTGTATGGGTTAAAAAAGTCACCAAGGATGTGGTATCAAAAAGTTGATACATATATACGGGGACTCGGCTTCACAAGAAGCAAAGTGGATAATTGTGTGTATTTTAAATTAATTGGTGACTGTGTTATCTATTTAGTCTTATATGTGGATGATATGTTGCTGATTGGAAATGATAAAGAAATTATCCAAGATTTAAAGACCCAATTGTCCTCCAAATTCGACATGAATGATATTGGTGCTGCAAACTATATTTTGGGCATGGAAATTAAATAAGATCATGAAAAGAGAAAGATTTGGTTAAACCAAAGGGAGTATGTCGAGACAATATTATAGAGGTTTAATATGCAAGATATTAAACCAGTGAAGGTTCATGTTCCTTTAGGTGTAAAGTTATTTGTTGTACAGTGTCCCAAGGCACAGGAAGAGGAAGATGATATGTCCCATGTTTCATATACGAGAGCAATTGGTAGCCTGATGTATGCAATGGTTTGCACCAAACTAGACATTGCACGTGAAGTGGGAGTATTGAGCAAGTTTATGTCAAATCCAAGGAAGGAGCATTGGACAACAGTAAAGCAAGTTTTCAAGTATTTCCATGGAACTAGTGATTATGGTTTGTGTTACCAAGGAAGACCAGGATTGGACAGATTTTTGGGCATTCATGGCTTTGTTGATGCATATTGGGTTGGAGATATGGATCAAATAAGATCTACAAGTGGGTATGTGTTTAACCTATTTGGATTAGTAGTCAATTAGATGAGTAAGAGACAATCTGTAGTGGCACTTTCAACTACAGAGGTTGAATACATGGTATCCACTCAGGCAAGCCAGTAAACAGTTTGGTTGAAGAGATTGTGTTAAAGTATGGGGTTGGTACAATGAGCTGTAAGGATAAACTGTGATAGACAAAGTGCAATTTTCTTGGCAAAGAACCCTGCTTATCATTTAAAGAAAAAGCACATCGATGTTCAGTATCACTTTGTGAGGGATATGGTTGAAGACAAAAAGGTGTTGTTGATAAAGGTGGACACTTTGAATAATGCTACAGATGCATTAACAAAGTTTGTGAGCATTGAGAAGTGTTCTTGGTGTAGAGAAACAATGGGAATTGTAGCCCTGGACCAATGACTAAGCTCTCATGTGGTACCCTGGGTGGAAAGAAAACAAGAAGTGGGATAATGTTGGGTGTGTGTTATATTCTTTCCAAGTAGGAGAATGTCGGACCTAATAATAGTTGGGTGAACCCAAGGATGGGGGGAAAACCCAAATATGGTGGGCGGATTGACCCATGCTTTTGTGCATGGTTTTTGCACATGGTTTTTGGCATGATCGTTTTCTACCCATGGTATTTTGTAGATTCGGTCAAGGGAACTATAGTTATGTTCTAATCCAAGGTTATGGATTGGGGTCTATGAATGCTTTGGCATGTATATATATATATTGTAGCATTGAATGAAAAATGAAGCTAGTAGTCCTGGTTTTGGTATCTGGGGGAAAATACTTGTGTATATTTGTTTTATGTTCTTGCCACTGTATATTTTTCTGTTTTAAGAATTTGTTTGCAGATAATTTTTGTACAAGGTTAAAACCTAAAGAAATAAGTTGGAATTTTCACTACTTTAGCTATTGTTACTTAACTCTCTTATTTTATGTATTTTGGAAGTATTTCACCCCAAGTGTGATATCTCTTCAAATTTGTGGGCCATGAAACCATCTTCTTTTGGAGTGCTGATGTTTTTCCAATTATCGACATACTTATGAAAAATTATGTTATTATCTCCTTTGCTTAACCATAATGCTCTACTTTTTAGACTTCAAATTGCTTCCTTGTTGACCAATAAACTAGATTTCTTATGTTGCAAATATTTTTCTAGACTTTTTGATACTCCTCATCTAGAAAACCTACTTGTTCTTTTAATAAAATTACTCTATCTTGGATTCCACATTTGATAATTTAGGATCATTCCTTAGTCTTTTTTTATGGGTCCATCAAATTAACAATTTATTGATTTTTTAATATTATTTTGGAGCTATATTATTTTTTATCTCCTTGAATCCTCATCAAAGGAAGAACATGTCCCTTTTACGATATTCACATGTTCTTCCTCCATAAATCACTTTCGATTGAAATTGAAAGGGCTAGGTGGCTTCATCAATGAACTAGTTATTTCTAGAAAAACGTGGGATTTCTCGGATTCTCCTCCCATTCCTAGACATTGCCTTATTCTATTTGAGTCATCTATGAAACTACTCATACTCAAAATCATGTAAAGTATATTTTTTATTCTCCCTTCTCCTACCGATAAGTTCCTCCAAGAAGGTTTTAGTTTAATTGGATTAGTGTCGTATATGATCAATTCATCTAGATTGCTCATAAAGATTTTCGGAAGGGTGTCAACAATTATTGCATAGACAAAGATTTTTTGTCCCCCTCAATGTAAAATTTAGGTCTCCACTCATGATGGAGTGTTTTTTCTTGAGCATATTCATGGCAGATACCTTGTTCTAGTAGACCACACAATTGGTATATGAGCCATAAATATTCAATATAGTAAATTCTTCTCCAAGGTATTGTGAAAATAGGGTTGTACCTAACCCTAAATAAAATGTGAAGGCATTTGTGCATTAAAAACTTTTTTTTCCATGTTGATATCAATACGCTAAATTAACTTAGAGAATTTTTTAAGGATTCATACTTATATTAAAGTGTAGAAAATCCGCCGAACCTTAGTAATTCTTAAACTATACACCATAAATGTTTGGGAGTACTTTTGTAAAAATATTCAAATTTCTAAGAATAGTGTATAGTTTCTTAAAAAAATAATTGATTTTTAGAGTAAAATACATGTATCCTATAGAATTTGGGTGAAACATTTTAGAAAATTAGAGATTGTTGAATCCTTTTTTTTAATGAAAAATTAGCCAATGGAAGAAATTCAACCCTTAATATTTTCCCTGGTCGTCATTTCCATCAATCCATTAGGTCCATAAAACATGTCCCATTTCCCATAAACTTCTCTGGTTCACCTATACAATTTTTACTATCCATCATAATTTCCTAGAACATAATTCTATTAGGTTTGTAAGAATACATAAGTATACAGAGGGCCAAACATTTTGGGGGTCAACCCAACCTATTACATTCATGGTCATGATAATCATGGGGATTGGGTTTATTTAAGGACCCCATATATTGGATATTATTTTCCAGCTAAGATTTCCTTATTTAATGTTTATTTAGCAAAGGACATGGTCAAATTATAACCTCTTTGTCACCAATGGAGACTAGAAGGCTCGTTTCTTCTCAATCTACCCTTTGTCACTTATCCAAATTCTCTATTCCTAAAAAACTAGGCCCCAATGAGAATCTAATAGAACCTTAGGAGAGACTGTTACTTTTAACAGGAGAAACTATTTCCTAGAAGATTCCCCCCAATTTATATAGGTCAATTTTCTTCTTCCAAAAAGTGTATGTGCATTTGTTTTACTCATTTCATTCATTTTGATATCTAAATTTTCAGAGATATTCACTTGTGTACCATTTTCATTGACTTCATAAGCTTGTCAACAAAAATCCTTGTCCTCTTCTTGAATTTGGTTCTAAGCACATTAAGGGATATCTCTTGTCTTGTGATGGTCTGAAGATTGATTTGTGGCATCCTTTGCCATCTCGGTAACATATTGGTGTCTTTTTGGGACACCATAGTTTTTTATATGTGATTACAACTACATTCCTCAACTTCATTATCAATCTTATAGGTCTATGTTTGCTCACATTATTTTTCTTTGTACTTGAGTAAGCAGTTTGTGCAAATGTCCATAGTTGTGACATATTAAGCATTTATAGGGAATACATGAATGATCAAGTGTATGTAGATAGATAATTAGCCCTTTCTAAATGAACATTCCATCTGCTAACTTTTCTCAAAGGTCCAATCCCATTAATATATAATGAAACATCACTACTCGTATCTCTAAATAGCTCATATCCACTTCCATAAATTTACTTATAGAGTTCCCAATATCCTTAAGGACATTTGAAGACTATAGTTCCATGTGTAGACCTAACAACTTTAGAAAGATTAGAACAATGTAGGCTTTCCCTAGTTTTCTGTTAAATGTCCATCTCTTTAAGTTCAAAATGGCCAAGTCTCACTCTATATATTTCTTAATATATTCTATAAATCATTGGAATATTTGAGAATAAAGACCATCCATCCTTTGCTTAGCACATGAAATTCAATACTATACCTCGTATCAGTTCCCAATTTTGATTTAACAAACAATTTAATGTATTTGTGTTCATTCCTTGGCCTTGGAACCTTCCAATCAATGCATTTTCAAATAGCTCAATCACTTGGTTCACATCACTCCTGACATAAAGAAAAATGAGTTACCTTCTTTGTGACACACATTTTGTGGAATTTGAGTTCAATTGTATCCATACCTCCTCTCTAACACCTAAACCTCGTATAAATCTATGACCATCCTTACTTCATTCATTTGTTTCTACCAACTTCAAGCCTAGTTAAGAAAATAATTCATGCTTGATTTAATTCTCTAAGTTCTCTCTTATGCTTAGTCTTGCTATTGAACTAACCTGGTGACCTAATCATTAGGGCTTCTTCCTCACTGTACTTCAACCTCATGCAAAGAAACTTGAATCGGACATTGTGCCTTTTCCAACAATAATAAAATCCATGATGGAACTTTAATGAAAGCAACCTTCACCATGTTCTAAGAGTAGTAAAGGCTATTATTAAGACCATCAAGTACTTCATCAATCTAACTGTCTCAATCTTCAAGCTTCCACTCTCAATAGAGGGCCTAATGATTATCTTATAGCTCCCATCATTTGATATGTCTTGAGTTGAGGTATGGATGATTAAACCCAATTTCACTGATAGGTAGGCCCTTTGCAGAAAATTTGTGCTTCAATAAGAGGATCCTCCAAGTAATCAAACTCTTCTTCTTCATACTATAACTTTCATTTATTTGCACCTTTGATCTCCCTAGGTCAAAACCTTAGAGTTTCTTGTAGCTCCATGGGTATCATCTAAAACTTAAAACCTAATAGTTTTCCTTCAATAACTTCCTCAACTACATCTCGTGTATCACAAAATATATTACTTGTATCATGTATGTGTGCTCTCTAAAACCACTTTTGTGTGTGTGCATGCACATGCATGTAGTACTATATTTTGGTATGCACTATGTCATAACCTTGAAATGTCCCAATGTTTTAATTAGATGCTCCACCTATCATTAGGAGATCAAAATGAAATTTATGTGAGATAGAAAGGAGTGAGCTTACAAATGGAATAAATGGATTCAAAGAAGTTAATCATTAGAATAATAAAACATTATTTATTAGTAAAAGGAATGGGCTATAGTAATAAATAAAAAATAAGGCTAAATGTTTTATAGTTTTGATCATTTTTTATTTTCATTACTAGAATGTAGTTATAAAAACTTAGCTAAAATTGTAATTTGGCTAGTTGAAATTATCATTTTTAATGCAAAAATGAATCATCGCCCTTAAATACTTATATTGCAACTCAATGTTGGAATTTTGATTATTGATATATGCAATTCCATCAATTTAAATAACTCTTAAAGAAAAAATATAAGTTCCTTTCATTTAATTTAAAGGAGGAAGAAAGAACTAGTTCTTTAGACTATGACATAATAGGTAAAGAAGATATTATTATTATTATTATTATGTGGTTCATTGATCTCTGAGATCAGTGACTCCTACATCTACAAAATATTTGTATCAGACAAATCCACTCAAAGGGGTCACTTCCTGTGGGCTCAACCATAGAGCCTAACCCTAAGAGTGTTAAGAGAATTGAACCCATGACCTCTCAATAGAAAAAATAATTTAATGATGGGGACTCGATTAATTGAGTTACCCTTTAGGGATATATTTAAAGTAATAAATGATTATAACCATTTTTTGTGAATCTAGATTTTCTATTAATTCATGACATCAGTACAATGTGATGGAATTTTAACCAGAAAACTTTCAGTCTCATTCCTATCATACTTATTGTCCAAAAGGTAATAATAGAAAAAACACAGTCAACATCAAACATAAATTGATATACCACATACAGATATACCAATAAAACCAAAAAGTCCCAAGTATAAACAGATAGCCAATTTGCATCCTTGATCTGCAGGGTTTGTCGGGCCTTGATCCTCTATGTTGTTTTGTAGCGGTGAATGAGCATAGAAAGCCTTGTATACATGTCCCTCGATAATAACCATTTTTTTGTGAATCTAGATTTTCTATTAATTCATGACATTTGTACATCGCATTGGGATTTTAACCAAAAAAATTCAGCCTTATTCCTATAAGACTTATTGGCCAAAAGGTGATAGTAGAAAAACATAGTCAACATAAAATATAAACTGACATACCACAAAGATATAGACCAATAAAACCAGAAAGTCTCAATTATAATCAAACAACAAATTTTCATCCCTAATTTGTAGGGTTTGTTGAGCCTGGATCCTCCACATTGTTTCCCTCAATATGTTCCATGTTTCCTTCCAAATGATCCAACCATTTGATAATTCTTTTATGGACCCGACGCAAGTGTTGGCATTATGAAGTATGTGTTGTACTTGATGGCAACCCACTTATAGCAGAACAACTCACTTGTATATGGTAACTAGATGAATCTACAGAAGAGATATCAGATGTGACAGAATGCATGACAGTAGTGTTTACAGATGTGATTAAATGCAGGACAACTTCAAGGAATCAGTTCAGAAGGCAACTCACTTAGATGAAAGATCACAATATACCAGGTTAACAGCATAGAGTTACAGATCAGACTGCACAGAATGAAGAAAGAGAAGTATACACAGGTTCACCATTGGCCAAGCCGCGTATACATGTAGGTTCATTGTATACAAGTCGTGTATACATACACACCTACTTTCACAAAAGGAAAAGTGTGTATACCTTGGAAAACTAAGTTTTTGGTCCAAAGTATTTGGTCCATGGTATTGGTCCATGGTATTTGGTCCAAGGTATTGACCCTAGGTATTTGATCCAAGCTATTGGTCCTAAGTGGTTTTGGTCCATGGTATTGAGAAAGGCCTAAAACTATAAAAGGAGGAGAAGATCATTAGGCCAAGATACACAAGCATTGAATATCTGATGAATTGTGAGATCTAGTATGCAGGTTATTGGGTTATGATGCATTGCTGGATCTGAACCAAGGAGGAACCTTAGTGTTTGATGAAAGATAAGATCTAATGATGTATCAGGATCTCAAGGCTTGAAGAGAATTATCTTTATGTGATTTGATCATGTATCTAAATAAACTGGTGCATGTTGTAGTCTATAAATATGATGATCTGGGTATGACTGAAGTCTGGAAGAGTTGTAATGTTTAAATCATCATTTATAGATTTGTACGCAGGTTCAATTTAGAAAAGGAGCATATACACGCTGGTTCTGCATATCAAAGCAGCATATACATCATAAATTTGATTTGCAGATCTATATGCTGGTTCGCTTTGAGGAAAGCGCGTATGCACACAGGTTCGACACATGGAAGTAGCATATACCTTATAAAATATGTTTTAGTTACTTTTGTTTGTTGTTGCAGTGTTCTGGGTTCTGGCTTGGGCTTTGGTTACTATATTCTGGTGACAGCATTCTAAATGATCAGATTGATGGGTTGTCAAAGTGATTGATTGATTCAGTTGCGGTTGGTTCAAAAGGCGATTGGTTGATGCAGATATATTTGATATGATGTTATTGATGGATCCAGTATGAAAATTTATGAAACGTGGTCCCTGGAAGAAAATGGAGAAGGTCATAGCCTTCTGTAGGTCGGTGCCTATGTACCAGTAAACACATTGGCTAGTACAAAAGCTAGGGGGTTGTAGCTCCCTTCCAATAGAAGCTGGAGAACGAGAGAAGGTTGTAGCCTTCTACAGGTAGAAGCCTGCGTACTGGTATAAGACTGCACCAATACAAAAATTGTAAACATAATTTTCTTATTAAAAGAAGATAGAGACATTGCAGCGTGTGGTTTTCACCCACATTGGGTTTCCACCTTATATCTTGGTGTTCATGTGTGTTGCTTATGTGTGATGCTTTAATATTTTTTTATTGCACTATCTAATGAATTCCTGATATACTGATTAAAGTTCAATACATGATAACTTGGGTAAATCAAAAGATCTTTGCATATACGTTGGTTGCATTAAGTACAGTCGCGTATACATGCTAGTTCACTGAACTGAAGTAGCGTATAAAAGTCAGTTTTGAAAATTAAATTATTGATCTGATAATACTGATTCACCCCCCCATCAGTATTATTTCCAATAGCAAGGTAACTGGGTGATCCATCATATGCCACTACTTATGTTGATGATCATTCATAAAACTGATTATTTCATTATGGTCGTCATGGTGATCCTAAGCAATTTGTTCCAACAACTAAGTAACTTGATGAAGGTGGTTTTCCAACACATCAAATGGAGGAGCCAATTATATTCTACTCGGGGAATTAGCAACTTGCTAGTCTAACTCCTCCCCTAGATCCCTCAATTCTTCCATGTGCTCATCTATGGTACCCCTTTATCTGCCACCTCAATAAGCACAACCCCACTGTCATTGCATGACATCTGGGTGGGACCCTTTTTGTGCCCAATACCCTATATTCTACTTCTCCCTATTGTTCCACCCATGGCGACCGAGCCTAAGACTGAAGTTGTGATAGCACTGCAAGATAAGTTGAGAGGGTTAGATTAGTGTGTGCCCTTCCTTGAATGATTTTCCAACTCTAAAGCAATGACCACCCACACCTAGCTTGGAGTGGCTGCTAGTTCCCAAGGAATTGAACTATTCAAAAGAGAAAAACAACCACCAATGTATATTGATTAGGTCACCCTAAACTCCATTAAGACATCACCCTGCCTAGGTTCAAAATCAAGGGGAACACGGTGACAAATACAACTACAAAATTGGAAATTCCCAAGGAGTTACCTACCAACTTTAACCGCACAGAGTAAGAAGGGTTTAGCCCTCTCTTCCCAATATCTGCACCAAAGACAAATGTAACGACCAATAACCACACTACTACCTTAACGGTTGTGGTAGCCGACTTTATGAAAATGTAATTAAGGGCCAAAATGACAGTTAAAAGGAGGAAAGTTACCCAAAAATTGTGAAAGACTAGTGGTTCTAGCAAAGGCTCCTTAGATGTCTGGCTAGGCGTTGCCTCTCTTGTCGAGCTTCAAGGCCTACACTCAAAGGCAGTACACAAAACCACAAGCTTGGGTCCCAAATTTTTCTGCTGTGGATCCCCTCAATGACTTGGTCAATCTCTCCCAAGCCGAGAGTAATTCCTCGTCGGCTTGTCATAGCTTGAAGGGTTAGGGATTACAAAGGCAATAGGCCACCCTACACACCCGAAACAATAATTTCATCTACCACCCTAACTCCCATCACGGTGCAAAGCAAACATTGCTCCAAAGGATCGTCATTAACTCTTATAATGCATACAAATTCTGGAACCATCTCTTGCCACCAGTCCCAAGGCGCTTCACGAACACACTTCATGAATACACTTAACATGTGGACAAGTAAATTCCCCCTCACTATTTCCCATTCTCATTTGATGTGACCCCATCAGGGAATAAATAATTATAACCATTAGAATAATTATGATTAAGATTATATTTTAAATATATTGGAAATTAAGCTTAAAATAGGATATAATTAATTATTATATCCCCGGATGCGGGTGGTAGCTTGCCACATGGGAGCGGGCCACATGACCTGCATGTGCCGCCCCGTGGAAGCATTTAAGGATAGAGGACTGCCGTCAAAAGGATGATCAAGCTGGGGCCGAAGCTTGAGCGTTCAATGCGGAGGGCTGCGAATTTATGGCGACGCAGGGTGCAGTTATGGAGCACATACACCGAGGGTATGCAGCGGGTATTCATGGCTCAGGCAGGCAGTCGAGGAACCATTGTGAGGGTGAATTGGACGAGCTCCAGCTGCCAGGGCTCTCCAAAATCGTGCAGGCGCAGAAGAGAGTGGGCTTGCTTCGACCTGCCCATCTGGTTCTCCGTGGCTCGTATCTGGTTCTCCATGGCTCGTATCTGGGTACTGAGCTTTCTGAGGCTTCCACATTTGGGAGGAAGTGGTGGCGAGTTCAGGGGGGTGACTGTGAGCGAAACACAATGCAAGATTTCGAAGAATTTGGGAGAGGGTTCATGGCACGACTGGGGGAACGCCAACCCTGCCGAAGAGGCTCTGGTAGAGGCTCTAGGAGAGGCTCATCGTCGCGCTCTCCGGCAACAAATGAGCATCACCATTGCTGTTGTTGTTATTGTCACAGGAGAGCGAGAGCTCAGCCCCTCCAAATTGGGCAATTTACGGAGGTGGGAAGCTCCAGTGAGGGAGGGCCGGCCCTTCCAGCGTTTGGATCGGTCGTTTTCACCCTGGGCAGCTCCAGGGGCAACGAGGGCATCAGCGCACACATCTCCGTCCTCTTCACTGCAGCTTCTGAGAGAGATGACAGTGGAACGCCTCCTGGAGAGGGAGAGCCACCCACAGGTAGCATTAGTATGGAATGCCCTATTCAGCAACTGCCAATTGCGCATGGTAAGGAAATTATGGATGCCCCCGTCCAACCTCCGGAGCAGAAGATTCAAGATGAAGCAGTGGCTAAGTGGGTTGCAATGTGGGAGGGAGTCCCTGAAGGAATGGGCTGGCGCACCATTGAGGAGGAAACAAGCCCTGAGGAAGGAGATCTCGGCGGTGTTGGTCAGGGTGGCGGTGCTGGTCAGGGTGAAGGTCTCGGCGGCAACAGTCTCGGCGGCGAAGGTCAGGGTGGCGAAGGTCAGGGTGGCGAAGGCCTCGGTGGCGATGGGCTCGATGACAAACGTCATGGCAATGACTGAACCCCTGGCGCACGCTCCAGCTCCCACCTTTTCTTTCTGCTCGAGTCTACGACTAAGGTCTCTATGTTTGCTCACCTGCATTTTTCATTCTGGTCTTATCTCGGTCAGTCTGTTTGTCCAGCATGTTTAGTTTCTGTTTGTCCTGTGTATGGCGACTCACAGTTGAATTTTGAAGGGTGCCCCTGCGTGGGCTGTTAAGTTATGTAGTATGTCGAGCAGAATAGGCCTTGGCCTCTGCCTCTTTTTGAGAAATTTAGACAATTTTGTCGGTGCTGCCCCTGCGAGGGAGCTTCTGTGTCAAACTCAGGATGCCCAAGGTGCCAATGCGGGCCATGGAAGCCATGTTTTACTGCATGTAATTTTTCCTGTAAATATTTTATAATAGAATAGCTAGTTTTACCGAGAAAAAAAAAAATTGTTATTAATGATTAAAAAAATATAGTTAAGATTATATTGCCTAAATTTATTAGGAATAGACTTAAATTTAGAAATACGGATTAGTAAAGTACATATTTTTAATATATATATACAAAATTAAATACTTTCCGAAAAGGGTGAAGAATAAAGATGAAATATTATATTATGGGGATTATAAATGGTGTAATATATTTAACTAAAGACAATAACATGAAGTAAAAATTAAGGAGTCGTTTAAGGAGGCGGAGGAATTGCCTGGACTGTTAAAAGTGACCGGTGCAAAAAAAGTTAATTTTTTTTTTGTAAAGGCAGGGTTTGAATCGTGTTTTTGATGGTGGAAATAGATTCAGCACCATCAAAAACTTGTAGGACACCTAAAATTTTAAAGTTTAACAATTATAACTTGGATTTACAAAAATCCTAGCCAGATTTTCTCTAAATGTCATTGGAATTTCCATAACTTTCCAGACAACTCCCATGCCTCGTTCGACTACACGAAAATTAATATTATGAAGTAAAAAATAACGATATTGGAAGGAAAATTTAAATAATAAAATAATATTAATAAAAATAATGGGAAAATAAAATAAAATTGAAAGGGAAAATGATATAAGATAAATGATTTAAAAATAAAATAATAAAACTTAATCTATTTTTTTAATTTAAAATTTATTATGAAGATAATTAAATTTATTAAATATAATATTTTTATTATTTAATAATATAATATATATATATATATATATATATATATATTTATTTATTTATTTATTTATTTATTTATTTTGTTTGATAGATCTAAATTTAAGATTAATTTAAGTTGTTTGATTTTTTTTAATATATTGTTTATGTTATTTTATTTATTTTAATAAAGTAAAGTAATATAATTTTACATGATAATATTTCTCTTATATTGATCTCTCTTAGGTGGTAGAGTATCTAGTTATTGTTACTGTAATAATAGTTTATTAATTGAGATTGGATAACTATAGTTAAAGAAAATGATAATAACTTGTTTAATTTAAACATTCTATGTTTTGTCTTTTGAAAAGTATATTTTCCAATAAATTATTTTAGAATGGTAAATTTGAATTGTTATATATAAAAAAAAATTAAATGTTGCAAGAGTTTTTCAAAAAATTTGAATTCATATATACATTTAAAAAAAATATTTCAAAAAAATGAAAATAATAATCTTACCAACAAGTTTTATCCACACCAAAAAAAAACTTTAAATTACTTCATCCAAATCAATTCTAATTTTAAATAATATATCCAACTAAAAACAAAAAAAGATTAAATAAAATTTTCTGAGATTAACCCTCAAAAAATATGTATTAGAAAATGATTTTAAAGAAAATGAAAACCATGGTATTAGAAATCGGTGGTAAATAATAGGATCAAATGAAAGATAAAGGTTCATTAGAGATGAAAAAATATTAAGATGAATATGATATTATAGGAAAAAAAAGTGGGGTAAAGGGTTAGAAGACCACAAGAGGGATTAATGATAAAGGCAATGGAAAATGGGTTGGGTTTTTAAGAGCATTTAAAATTGCGATTAATAAAAAGTTAATAAGAATAATAATAATTAGAGTATTAGAGTTAGTTTTTTCTCTTAATATCAATGTTTTTTTAATGATGTGATTAAAAAAAATAGAGTATTAGAGTTATTTTTTAAGTATCAATGTTTTTTAATGATGTGTGAGGAGTAGTGTGATTAGTTACTCAGATTTTGGTTTTATTATTTGATGGTCCATTATAATAGATTTATTAATATATTATAAAAAGTATATGTAATATGTTTTTTGAAATGAAATTTGATAAGTTTGTTGATTGGGTAGATATAAGATTGGTTATAAATAGGGAATTTGATAAACATTCTAAGAGGGTTAGACTTATTTTTAATGTTTTTGAATTATTGCTTAAAATTTTGTGAGGTTTGAAAATGGATTTGGTATTTTTTTTAGTTAAGATTTTGGAAATATGATCGGTGATTTTTTAACTGTAAGGATATGAAATTTGATCTCAAGAAAAAGAGGCAGGGAGGGGATTCTTGGTTTTTGGATGGATGATATGTTAGAAAGCTATATTATTTGGAAAATATAATAGCCATTGGCTTGGAGTGTCTTAGTGAGGACAAATATTTCTTTGTTGCATGAGGGAATATAAATTTGCATGATGCATTATTAAGGAAGCCTTCAAATTTTAAAAGCAATTTATCACATTAACTAGAAAGACAGTTTCAAACTTAACCACACTTGGTAGCCCATTATCCATTCTCTTTATCATGAAGGCCTCATTTGGTATTCTAAACACACCATGTTATCAAAACCAGGTCAAGAAAAGATAGAAAAGATAGATCAACGCCTTAGAATTCAGCCTCCTCGAGGGGGAAACCTCCTTTACATTACATAAATGAAAAATTCTTGGATGATTTAAATGAAAAAACCTCCTTTCTATATATAGGAGTCTAAGGAGTCACAATATAACCCAGCCGACCTAACAATAATAATATAAAGCCATAAAAAGAACAATAGAGGGATTCTATGGGGCACAGTAATAACAATATGGGGATAATAGGGGCACAATAATATTAATAAGGGGTACAACTACAATAGTACTGGGGTAATCACTAGTATTATAGGGACCCAACATGCCCCTCTCCTTCAAAAAAGTGTTTTCCTCAACGCTTGAGAAGTTTTGGATGCTTCTGTATAAAATTCTCATCCTCCCATGTGGAATCTTCAACGGATAAGTTCTTCCACTTGAAAAGATACTCTGAAATTGATCGATTTCGTAGCTATCGAGTTCCTGTTTTTGTGACTGCTTCCGATTCCAATAAAATTTTTCCTTCCTTGTCAAGTTCTGGCAATATTGTCTGAACTGAGAGCTTGTCACCTATAACGTTCTTTAAACATGAAACATGGAAAACTGGGTGCAATCGAGAAGCTGCAGGAAGCTCCAATTTGTATGCCATAGTACCAATATTTTGCAACACCTTGTATGGACCATAATACTTTGGTGATAATTTTTTATCCTTATTAGCTTGCTTGAGGGACATTTTCTTATATGGTTGTAGCTGTAGCAATACCCAATCACCTACCTCAAAACATCTTTCGTTGCGCTGTTGATCTGCCTGTTGTTTCATTCTATTTTGTGCCAACACGACGTTATCCTTTAAGAGTTGGAGGACTTGTTGTTGATGTTCGATGTGATGTTCCACTGCTTGAACCTTAGAATTTTATCTTAAATATGATGTGATGGATGGTGGCTAATACCCATAAAGTGCCATAAATGGGGTCATTTTGTTGTTGTATGGAAGGAAGTGTTATACCACCATTCAGCCAGAGGCAACCATTTGACCCATTGTGTCTTTTTATCAGATACAAAGCAACGAAGAT
>APFE031275965.1:0-19709 GCA_000404065.3 Pinus taeda | reverse complement strand
CCATATCTGAATCTCCACTATGAAGTGCCGTTTTCTTAATAAATGCTTTCAGTAATTTCTATAAAAATAATGTGACAAAATTTATAAACATTTCCACAACAAACAAAAAAAATTAGAACAGAAAAGCAGATCTTAAATAAGCGTTAGAAACTGAGTTACAAATCGCTGGCTACAACAGACCAAAGAGATAAAAAAAATCCCAAGAACTGGCCATCATGTAAACCAAGTTCCATAACTAATCATCATAAAAACATAAAAGATATGCAGATGTTAGAGAGCCATTCCCAGCCATCATCGTTCTGTTGCTGTTCTTCCAGAGGCCTGTCTGCTTCAGAATTTCAAGTGCCGATGTAGGGAACCTGTCCTTCATTGGCCAGGGAACGAGACTACGTGGGATTCCCTCGCCCGCCTGACCTTTGGTGTGGCTACTCTGCACTCCGAAATTTCTGGGATCAAAACATTTATTCTGTTTCCTTCTGCATCTTTTTTATTTTCTGAGTAGAAATATGTGTATGGGCCTTTCCTCAAAGAGTAGGTTTACCCATTTGTACATAACCTCCGACTTAACACCTAATTGACTGTTACTGTGTCATCACCCTCGACAGACTCCACAATTGTATCCTGGTGACCTAGAAGAATGTCACTGCTTTCTGAACCGAGTATTCGGAGAACACATTAGATTTCATGCGGCAACCATCAGGATTCAAAGTTTTCTCATTACCCTTTCTCCGCCGTTTAGGTGAGGAAAAACCACAAGCAAAAGCCTCCAATGCTTTTGTAGTCAAGGGGCGGACCCTCGTGCTTTGCCTTCGTACATTTCCCTGTAAACTACTTTCATTGTTTTCTTGTGGCATGATAGAATGCCTTTCATCTGGATCAGGACTGTGCAACTCCTGGATTTTTAAGCACTTCCTGAGAATGCCCAGAAGTTGCCTCAGAATAAGAAGTTTCTTCGGACTTTGAAGCTTATGAGACTTAACTGCTTATATCTGAGACAGAATTGATCTTCATGTTTATTGGATGATCATAGGGTAGGTTCAGATCAGGCACTATCCCAGGTGTCAATTTGAATATCCTAGAATTCTGAGAATTGTTATTGATCTTATTTCCAGAAAGATCAGGACCTGAGGACTGTGCAACTCCTGGTTTATTAAACACTTCCTGAGAATGCCCAGTATTTGCCTTAGAATAAGAAGTTTCTTCAAACTTTGAAGCTTGTGAGACCTGAATGCTTATATCTGAGACAGAATTGATCTTCATGTTTATTGGTTGATCATAGGGTAGGTTCAAATCAGGCACGATATCAGATGTCATTTTGCATATCCTAGAATTCTGAGAATTGTTATTGATCTTATTTCCAGAAAGCGAATCTGTACTCTGTATTCCTAAATTGTCTGTATCTTCTGTTTCCCACGACACAGTTTGAGACCTATCAGAGCCATCATCCAGAGGCAACGTCACTCTTTCTCGTATCCTAGGTGTACCTACTCCTTGTGATGTTAGACTGGTGTCAACAACTGTAAATATAAAGGATTTTACTCGTTTAGGTTGAAGATAGGAACAGGGATGGCCTTCATGCCCATTTTCTTTATCTGCATTCTCAGAAGTATGGAAGCATTCTGGCTTCACTTCGACTCCTGTTATACCATGTGTGTCTAGTTCAAGCAGCCTTGGATCTGATGCCACCCAGCTTAAAACCTCACTAACAGAATCAAAATAATGAATTCCTTTGGTGAGATCTTTTCTTGAAAACGTCTGTACACCAGGGATCAGAAACACTAAACGCTTCCTCAATTCATAGACACCTTTGTCGGGTTCCTCAGAATGCCATCCCTTTGCCAAGAGACGAGGCCACACTGCTTCCCAAAATAACTCATCTGCTTGAGCTTTGCTAAGCCTAAAATATCCATTTACAAACTTAATAATCTCTTCAGTAGAAAGCTCGGACCATGCCTTGCCTGGAGGAATTTCATAACGAGAAGTGCTGACTGGGTTTGTCTTTCTTGGGTGTATGACAGCCGCAGTAAGATCTTCCTTACCTTTGCCAATTCCCACGGCTTGAACAAGTGCATTTGGGCCTGCTAATGCTTTCAGTTTTGCAACAAACTCTTCCATAGCAACTCTTCCATCATTGAATGCCTTTGTTACCTGTTTATCAGAAAAACCTGTGAGACCCTATAGCTGTAAGAACATTCCAAGTATCATAATAGTAGTAAGGCAATATACTTGGCAACTGGGAGACTTTTATTTGAAATATGTTTCATAATTGTATTGAGCAAAAACATAAATCGAGAATGCAAACTCTTTTTGCACCCCAATTAAACTAAATTGGTGTCATGGAAATTAAAATGTCATATCAGCATTCCATTACTGTATTATTAACGACAGCATACCATTTTTACATTTACACAACAAATTGAATTTTTGACGAGAAACCTTTACCTCTGGGATCTCATGTTTCAAATGCTCAGGTATGTCAGGAAAAAGGCGTGCCAACAATTCCTTTTGCCGCCATCCAGAGAAAATGCGCTGCCCTTGGATACACTTTCTGCTTCTTGTCTTTCTAGATTCTGCCCATCTGCAATATGACTCTGTATTGAAGAACTTGCCGTAATAGTGTGCTAATATATCCCCCATTTCTTTAGTTTCCACAAATCTTTTCACTGCTTTAAGATTTTTCCCAAAAATATACAGCCCAAGTATGAATAAATCTTCCTCACTTTTACTCCAGGATGCACTCGGGCTGCCAGGCACTATCATGTAACCTTTTGAGCTTGCATCTTCCCCCATATTATGTATTCCTTTCTGCTGAACCTGGCAATTGGAATCAATGCAGTGCTTGTTTAAGTCCAAAAAACCAACTTTTATCTTCTTGACCATCTTGCAACCAACCCTGCCCCTTTTTCTTCGATGCCCATCACAATAGGAAGAAGTATCAAGCACAGTATTAGCTGCCACAGTAGATTCTGTCAGGGTGTCCTCTGGTCTTGAGAAATCTGTCTTCAAACCTGTAATATTCATATTGTCTTCTCTGAGTCGGCCACTGTTACTGATTGCATGGGTACATTGATCATTTTCCAGTTCAGATAAATCAACCTGACACAATTCACAATCTTTTTTTATGGCTCCAACTGGGGAAGACTGCTTTGAAGGGAACTCATTATCTGAGAGTCTTCCATTTCCAAAAGGTGAAAAACAACTTATCTGCATTACTGGCACAGGTAATCCCTCCACAAACAGTAGCTCAAATTCATCAGCCTTGTCATCCTTATAGTCCCTACTGTAATTTATTCCCAGTTGATCACAGCCCATTTGCAGCTTAAATGGTGATACTTTGACTTGATAATTATCTCCAATCCGGGGGGCAATATGTGGACTCTCAGAATCATCACTGGAGTAAGTAGATGCCGTTGACAGTAATGGACTTCCACATATTTCATGAATTGGCTCACTCCCATCATTGCTTTCATGAAGAGATGACTGCATTTCCTGTATTGTGAAAGCCAGTCTCTTCATCTAATGACAGTATACAGATCTGAGGAGACAAACAGTTTTTTTAGGAGCCCAGCATTATCAAGTTCAAGGCCATAAACAGCAGTAGCGACACACTCAAGTACTTGAAATGGGAAATTGCTGGATAACAGAATAGACAAACTTAGATTCAACACATCAAACAGTGGTTTCCTTTTCCTTTAGTCCTAGCCAAGTCTCAAAGCATAATAATTGAGTTCAGAGTTAATCTACGTTTGTTTCATCATTAACACAAGATAAGCTTATTATGGTACAAATGTAAGGATCAAATCAGAAATTCCTTTAATTGATTGATTGCACAGCTCATAAATCTTGGATAGACTGAGGAAATTCAATACCAAACACTGCTGTAAAAGAAGAAATCCATCTTGACTAGCAACCATGATTTGAATCTTGCAGATGACCTGGAGCTAACAGATTGAGGGTTTTGTTGAAAATTGAGATACATAGGCAGAGGTTTCAGTATTAGGGTTGGGTCCTCGGAATATAAACCCATGTCATGATGCATATGACTCCATAATAATATAATGTCCTAGGGTAATTTTAGCCATTAGGATTCTATGTTTAACCAATGATGATCCCTACGCCTCCATGATCCTTTCGTGTGCAACAAAAACTCCAATTAACCTGATGGAATCATCTTCTCCCTTTCTACTTCACACAGAGAAAGGCCCAAAGAAGCTTCTCTCTTCTTGCATAAATAGCAATCGAAGGCACCCAACAAGAGGAATAATAAACATTGGTCACCACTAGCACCTTGGTACAACTCTAAAACCACATTTCTAAGGATAAAGGCTTTGTTACCCACCAAAGTAAGACCCTAGGAATGAAGCCCTAGGTATATATATGTGTACATTTGGTCGAAACCCTAGCTTGGTCTAGGTCGGTGCATGTCTAATGTATTAGTGTTGTCTAACATATGATATGCTTATGCATGATAACAAATTCATAGATATTTGTGTTGACCTAATTATTGATGGTCATAATTTTAATATAAGTCCTTCTCTGAGATTCTAAGATGATGATATTTAGAAATCTAGGGTTTTGCAGCTAAACCCTAGTAGTAGTTAAATTCTCTAGTATGTTTGATATAACAATCTGAGATCTATTTATATAATGTTTGTTGAGATTGTGAAAATGAAATTATAGGGTTTTGGAGTTAAACCTTAGTAGAATTAAAAATCTATGATGTATGATGACAATGTGATAATTTGAGATTTGTGTAAGATTGTTGAAATCTGAGTTTTAGTTGTGATTGCTGGTTGATTTAAAAATCTAGGGTTTGTAACTAACCCTAGTGGAAGTTGGTCATGTTGATGACTAAGTTGTGATTGGTTTTAATTGATTAATACTCTTGTATGAAATCTAGTACTTGTATGAAACCCTAGTGGGAAGTCTAACATATGAATTCTAAAAGTGGTTAGATTCCTTGTAGATCTATATTTGTTTCTAGGGTTTGCTATATGTTGCAGAAGGGTATGTCATACCTTTGGAAGAAACATTGAAACCCTAGATGTAATGAAAGTTGTTGTGAAGTAGTCTAGAGTTTAGAACAAAGTCCCTAGCAAGATGTTGAAGAGTATGTGTCTCTTGTTTATAATTAAGTTTTGGTATATGATATATATAAAGTTGAAATGCTTCCATAATTTTTATATGACTAACTTCATGCTTCTATAGAATTGGTTGTACTTACAATCTATGTTGTGTAGGCACACAATCTTCAATATGGAGAAGATGTTCGTTGATGTGATAAGCATGATGTGGATGATGATAACTATGATGAAATGATTGGAAGCCACAAAAGATTCTCCGATGTTGAACAAATAATTTGATATCCCTGGGTTAAGAGGGATCCTGAGTAAGAAATATCTCCCTGAGATTAAGAGGGAGCCTGGATAAAAATATGCTCCCTAGTTGAGAGGGAGGGCATAGCATAGTTTTGATTGGAGAATGAATTTTGAAGGATATGTTGATGCATGAGAAGTAGGAAAGGAAAGTGTATGACTCAGGAATCTTCTATCAAGGATTCATTCGATAGTCCTACTGTGTTGAGAAGCAACATTTGAACGACCCCAAATTTTTGTATTTGAATATGTACATGTGAAAGTATATTATTGATTGGGGTTGTGTTTGTACAGGTGAATCTCTTGAAGGTTTTTGATAACATGATGGTTACCAATTAGTCTGATTGGGAGAGATTGCTTATCCTTGATCTGTTGGTTTAAGCAGTGTTGAGGCTTTGTGAGTGAAGCATTGCCTCAGAAGACATCTAGTCGGAACTTTGTGTTGATGTCTAGGAAAGTTGAAAAAGTTGGTGCTGGTTTTAGAGCTTTGTTTTTAGATACACACCTGGATCTTTGGGTTGGTGGTTAGCAAGTAATTTTGACAACACCTAGAGAGGTTGAAAGCTTGAGTCCATCTTATTCCTACTCAAATAGATTGCCCTGGTCAGGAATCTAGTCCGTGGCATTGCGCTGCCTAAATTGTTGAGAGACCAATGGATAGATTCCCCTGGTAAAAAATCTAGTGCATGGCATTGTGGTGCCTAAAGTTCTTCATGGTTCATATAGTTGAGATCTTCCTTGTACTTGTATATGATGAATACCTCCCTAGTTATGAGGGAGTGTTAGGAAATGTAAATAGGTTGGGTCTTCATTTAATGTATTTGAATCATCTTGCAATGTACTTGTCAAAAGAAAAAAGAAAATAATAATAATTATTATTATTGTGACTTATTAAAGCATGGGCTTCATGCTTGGGTCACCATGTTTTAGATCAAAGTTCCCATTGAGGACTTGTAGGATTTATTCTAAGTCAAAAGAGTCATTGTACTTTTAAAGAGACCCTTCTTGAGCTTTTGAATCATGTAAAAAGGTTTAGTATTGAGTCAAATATAATTTATGTATCCTCCACACCAAGTCGGCCTACAAGAGATCAAATGAGTCTAAGGACATCAATTCGACCTCCCTTGAAGCTTATAAATAGAAGCAAGTTGAATTCATTTGGAGCATATCATCTCAAGCTAGTTCGATATTTCTAAGGAAGCTAGAGAAGTGCGAAGTGGGTCTAATGAAGCCAAATGAAGTGCGAGTTGGGTGGATTCTAAGGAGAAGAAGAAAAATGAGATTTTGTGCCTCTCTCTCTTTGTTTCGTGCCCTAGTTTGGGAGGTCGAAGTCTTCCAAGTTTCATTGATCCTGGAAACTGCTACATAGTCAAAGTTGCTAGAAAAGAGGCCAAAGATCTGGGAGGCTGACTTGGTGTGGAGGGAAGGTTCGGTCTTTGTCTAAGGTGAAGAGTCTCAAAGAATACTATTGAAAGGAAGATAATTTTAACTAGGTTTTCTCCTTGAGCAGGTGCTTTCCATGGCATATGCCTATATATGGTGTCCATTGTTTATGTGTTATTGCTTTGATATTTTCTTGATGAACTAAAAGAAATAAGATATAAAAGAAACTTAAGAACAAGTCAAGAACATCACAAGTAATTATCAAGTATAAGAAAATCTTTCTGCCTTTATGATTTTCTAACACGAGGCAGAGCAGATATTTTCTAGGGGCGGAGGGAGGATGGACGACTCACTTGGAGCTAGCTAGCAGGAACTGTAAATTATCTAGGCCAAGAAATGTGAATTATCCAGGCCAAGCAATGCTAATTCCATGCAGAGTGAGTTTGCTAGTGTGGGGTTCGAGCAAGCCAGTGGAGGCCAGATTGACTGTAGAAGGGAGAAATTTTCTCCATTTTATTTTTCCAGTATATTTTCCGGAGGATTTCCAATTGGGCATCCATATTATTGTACTCCCACAGTTTGCTGCATAATAATAAAAAAACCCTCATTTGTTGCACTGATTTTCCCTTCATGGTTTTTCTAGGGACTTTTTAGTCCAAACTAATTGTGTCATTTTAATGTGTGTGCATCTATTTATTAGTTCTTGATTTTACTCCCACAAATTAATTATTCTGTGAATAATTGCAGTGTGATTTATTTGCTAATTTCCATAAACAATTAAAATTCTCATCACTTAGGTGAATAAATCCCAGTTGTTGTAATTTCAAGGAAATTTCACACATGGCCCTTTAGATTACTAGGACAACTAGTATAAATAGTATACAAATAGGTTAGGGCTTGATGTCATATCCATTAGATCCTTAATCTTCCCATCACATCAAAGAACAAATTCTCGACTTACTTGTTATTGTAATCCCTTGCTTGTAGCCCTCTTTGTTCTCTCTTCCCTTGATGTATCTAGTTATTGTTTGCCTCCATCACATAGAAGTAACTCCTTTAATTCCTTTGCATACCCAACTGCTCAGAGTGAGTTTAGTCCTTCAAAAACACTACATAATTAGCTCCAGAACTTACAACTACACAAAATGACTTATATCCTTTATGGTTGTTGTATAGTCAACCCTTTAACATGTTGTTCACAACCCCATTAGTGAATATACTTCAAAAATCCATCTTAGCAAATCATCTTCTCCAACAAATCAACTTTTTCATATCGTCCCAATGCCTTCTCTCTCTTCCTGAGGTACTCGTTGCCTTCGTTCTAAATCTGGGGTCAATTTCGTCCTCTCCTAGGGCTTAACCTTACCACAAAAGTCCAACAAACTTTCTAAGGCCTTTTGACCATCCTCCCTTTGCATAGAACATAAAACCCTAACTTCAAACATAATTTTCAGTGCCCTCCTGTTCTTTTTTTTGCCTGGATAGATCCCTCTTAGGGTACATACATCCAACTATTTCTCATCCTATCCACTTGGGCAGACTCAACCTCTTTCCATCACAAACAAACCATAAAATTTTTCTCCTTACTACAACGGCTCTTGAGATTCTACGTCTCCTTCTTGGGCTAATGTAGAAACAAGGGGTCATATGGAGGGGCCCTACACACATGAATGCTCATTTATTTTTTCAAAATTTGAATATTTATGTATTTATTGGTCGATCAGTTTTTTGATCGAGTTTTTCTCCAATTCCTAGTTTTGCAGACAATTGGTTAGATGACTAGTCCAATTCTGATAACATTGGTTCATTGTTCATTTTCAGTTTTAACTTTTGAGTCTTGACTTTAGATCGAGTATTTGACTCGTCACTTTTTACTATTTTTGAGTTTGAGTAATTTAGTATCTACTATTTAATCGTTTATGATGTATGAATCATTGTATTTCATAATTTATTGAATTTTAATTTTAATCATGTTTATAAAAGCCCCAACGTCCCAACAACCCCCCTGAATTTCCCTAAAATTTGGGGGTGTTGCTCCCACATATCCCCCATATGCGTCTTCTTGTTCATGTGCCCCCTATCATGAAAAATTGGTGGAACATTGGGGTTTACCCTTGGAGGTTTGAGATAAGGGTATTTTAATAAAACCCTAGGGTAGCTTTGATGGAGAACAAGAGTAAAGAATGCATTGTCTTGGAGGATTGTTCGAGTGATTATTGCATGTGGAGCTCCTTGGTTGAGATCGGATTTCCATTGCTTTCCCTAGCTAGGGTCTTGGAGCACTAGTGGCTTATACTAGCATTTAGAGAAGGCTATGGAGCCTTTATCTTAAACATATTAATGAAGCTTCCAACTATCTAAAACTTGTGCAATTTCCATATTTGATTTTTAGCCATATATTTTCTTCGTATATCTTTATTAACAACTATATATGTCTTGATGATTTGACATAAGCAAAAGGACAATTTGTTGAATGACTTGACATCATCATTGAAGAACTTAAGGGGTTTTCTTGTTGTTGTAATGTCTGTTGTTTTACCACTGTTATAACTACTGCCAAAGTGAATTTTCAGATATGCTTTATGTGTGGTAATTTTCTCTAGAGGAATGAAACTTATCTAGACAGTATGATATCTTCTCTCCTTGGATTGCCTAGAAAATTGTGTTTTTTTAGAATGAAATATTGTGTCTTTTCCGTTATTTTATATTCTATTTCATGACTTCCCTAAGGCTGAAAATTATGAGAGTTGAGATGTGAGAAACCTCTAGTCAAAGAGATGAACTTTTATGTTTTGTACTAAAACTCCAATTTGGAATATTTCTATAGTAGATGGATTAGTAAGTTCAATTTGAGGCTCAAGCTATGTGAGGAGGTTGAAACTAATAAGACTTAATTAGTCCTTGAGTTTGTATTAAAGTTAGTTAGACTATGTATTTTAATTCTATTTTACACATTACACTTTATTATTCTCTTATCTCATTGTTAAATGTGATTACTCACCTTTTATTGTATTTTATTAGAAACTTTGTCAAACTTCATCACTCTCCTATAATGTTGTACTCCCATATTGAGATAATACAAATGAGTGTACAACAAAGTGTACAATGCAATAATCTCCTTTCTACTTGCATGTTTATTCTCTCTCTTGGGATTTTTCTCTTGTATGTGAATATCCAATAGCTGTCACGTGGCGATATCAAACACCCAAGGAGATAGCTTGGGTACATCCTTGGATAGGGTATATTAATGGCCTTTGAGGGTGTAGGTGGATTGGAAAACTGGGTTTGATGTCCAAGCTATGTGACTAGTTATCAAATCAATCAACTCCAAAAACCAGATCCAAACAAATGTTAGAAAATAAATAAATATATATTGAACTACAAAAACAATCAATCAAAAACTACATAAAATATTCAAATTTTAAAGCAAGAAATATTTTCATAACATCCATGTGAATCCAAACCATTATACTTTGCATATAATTTATATATGCAAAGTTTCTAGTGTAGCTATGCATACAACCAAAACAACATTGAGTGCAATCCATATATGAACAAAATACATCAACAAAAAGGTTCTAAATGGCCTCTAAAGTCCAAGAATAAGCATAGTACTAATTAATAACTGTAGTATATACACTAGACTATACAATCTAATCATACCAGAGATGCCTCAAAATGACTAAATTCAAAACTTAGGATTCTAACTTGATTCCCCTAGCCTTAAAGGTACTCATACAACTCTCCAAATGAATCCTTCAATCAAGCTCCTCAAATCAGCCCAACAAATTCTTCAAATCAACCCTTCAATTATCTCTCCAAATCAACCCAAGAAACTCAACTCAAAAATTCCAAATTGCTCAAATGAATTGTGTGAGTGAAATGGAAAGGGGGGAGCTCTTTAAGATAGCATTGAAGGGGGTATAGGTTTAGGTTTAATGTTTCACCTTTTTATTTAATTGATTTTACAAAAAAATGAGTTGAAGTGGTTCCCATCATTGTTTGTAGAAAACCAGTTGGTTTTGGCATGCTCAATATGAAATCAGTGGGTTTGGTACAAAACCAACCATCACCATTTTGAACCTTCAACCAAATTGATATAACCCTAGAACTGGTCCAACCTACCAATTTTGACAAAATCAACCCAATTATGATAAGATTGGTCCCTAGAATGGTATCAAAACTTAATAACATAAGTTAGGTGTCTCCTCAAGAGTTTCAGTACCCAAGAGTGTAAGGTGGGTGGGTCCATGCAAGGGGGTCTCAAGTGTCAAATTTGGTACAATGAATAGGTTATGACCAAAAGAGTAAATCTTGCATGGCTTTTGATCCCCTTTCCAATCAATCAAAAGGTGTTTAGCCACCAATATGTTCATTGGGCTAGGGCAAGTCGGAGAGATTTTAATAATAATTACCAAGGTTCAAACCTAGTGGGCTTGTTTTCCCATGATAACACCATGGTTTTCTAAACCAACAAATTACTCGAACTACTTTCAAGTTTCGGGTGATTTTAATAAGATAATGATTTTGACAAAATATATAACCCTTAATGACCACTCCTAGCTAAAAGTAGTGAATATCATATAGTTATTTTGACAAAAATATATAACCCTTAATGATGACTCCCAAGTAAAAGTAGTGAATATGTGTGAAGTAGATCGTGCATAGAGTGAGAAAAGCTCACCTGCAAAAAGTAGTGAATGTATATGAAGTAGATCTTGCATGGAGTGAGAAAAGTTCACCCTGATATAACTTTAGACACTTATGTTGCTTTGATGCAACAAAAAAACAAAAACAAAAAAAATTGGCAATGTAAAGATGTGGAGTAGCATGTCACGTGCATTGTTAAGAGGGAATCTGTAACTCCCATGCACCTCCAAACAGAAACACCAACCAAACAGTCAGCATTACCATTAGCGGTCTCCAGTGGAAATCTGTACGGAAAAATATTGATGCGCTCAGGATATCCTCGCTTTTGTTTCAAATCGAGACAGCGAAAGCTAACACTTATACTCATTTATACTCGAAAGCTAACGAAATCCAGTATATTTATGAAAAAAACACTTTCGAAAGGAAGGGCAATATACAAATATCATAAATGCCCATAAACACTCGTAGCACCTTAGATCCAGACGATGAGGATCTAAGCACAATACGTGAACAACGACGAAGGAGCGGCTGGTTTGAGGGTAGAAAACAACGACGAGGGATGAAGGAGCGGCTGGTTTGAGGGTAGAAAACAACGACGATAGATGGACAGAAAGTACAAACACGCGCTTTGCAACAGAAGCTTACCTGCTCGCCACAGTAATCTTAGCGTTCTTTTCTCCGACTCGCCGCTGAGTCTGGCCAAAGCGATGGTGACGGTGAATGGATGTGAATGAAGCGGTGAATGGATCAGCGGCTGGTTTGACGATTGATGGGCCAGAAGCTTACCTGCCTGTTATATGTAGCCGCTCGCCACAGTAATGTTAGCGTTCTTTTATCGGACTTCGCCGCTGCGATGGTGACAGTGAATATTGCAGAATAACGCACTAACAAATGAAGCAGTGAAACATATTTATAGATCGAGGAGTCCACACCTCCTTGGAGAACATGAGAATCGTTTTACTCTTTTTATGTTGTTAAATATTTTAATATTTTTTGGTGCTACTGGGCTGGTTTTGAAACGTTAAAACCTGTTTTGTTTTCCAGCATTAAAAACTTAAATTTAAATGAATATTTATTTATTTATTTATTTATTTTTATTTTACTAAATAGTTTTCTCCATTTAAAATCATTAATATGTGCGACATGGCATGCATATCACACTTAATAAAAAAAATTCATTTTGATTTTCACTTTATTATTTTATAGGTAAAACCTAAAATTATTCCATAAGTCAAAGAAACCCTTAAATATAAATGATATATTATATTTATGTTTTTAAATTTAATAAAAAAATTATTTTATTTCACTTGAAAAAAAACCCTAAATATAAATAGATATATTTATATTACCTTTTAAATTTAATAAATTTTAAAAACTATTAGTATTAATATTTAAACCACTTTCACAATTTCTGATTCATTTAGTATAAGGCTCAAACGAGATTGGTATAAAGACACCGGGTCTGGTTAAATCATTGGGAGATCGAGGAGGATGTTGCATTGCAAAACGTTAATAACATAAAAAAAATGTGGTTTGAGAAAGATTTAGCAGGTAAAAGAAAAATAAGATATTATAAGGAGGTCATCAACCCCGCCCTAGAAAATCAAAAGTATCTCTTAGTTTTAACTAGCTCAGAGAAGAAAATTAATATAGCCAAGATTAGAATGAACTTTCATGAGCTCCATAGTGAAACGGGTCGTTGGGCAGTTCCTAAAACACCATGGATGGAAAGAATTTGTCATCTGTGTGAGAATATGAACATTGAGGATGAAAATCACTTCCTCTTAGAGTGCCCGGCGTACAACCACCTACATTAGACCTCAGTTTCATAATCTTTGTTGCAATACTAACCTTCCTAGCCTTTTACGATGTGAAAATTATAGTGAGCTCAGGAGGCTTCTCTCCAAGCTTTTTGAGCATAGGAATAAAATCTTAAATCAAACTAAATAATTCAATTTTTTAAGTCCAATAGTGAATTTACACCACCATCACTACCACCATCATCATATTATGTTTTTAAATTTAATAAAAAAATTATTTGATTTCACTTTTACCTATTTGATAGGTCAAAAAAAACCCTAAATTATTTCATAAGTCAAAGAAACCCTTAAATATAAATAGATATTATTTATATTATGTGTTAAATTTAATAAAAAAAATTATTTGTTTCACCTTTTATTTCATACTTGCGAATAAAAAACCTAAAAATTATATTTTAAATTTAATAACATTTAATAAATTATTAGTATTTAAATCACTTTCACAATCTCTACATCAATTATGGATTAATCAAATATAATGTTCACTAGAATTAAGAATATATATATATATTATATACAATTTAATTTTTAGAATAGAATTAAATTAGAAATCAAATTAGTCTAAATGAACATTTCTACGTAGTCATTATGAATGACGTGAGAAATATAATATTTTGAATTTTATGTAAAAAGTTTGTCAATGATTTCAAAGGATTTTGTTTTATATGACTATCCAAATTTGAAACTCAGAGGAGACACATTTAGAATTCAACACATTAAGTGTTAATGTGATATAAGGTAGATACTATACTATCCCCCAAATGTTTTTGATGCCTTAGATATTACTATGTAGTGACTTCTTATACCATAAGGTTAGTTCAAAAAAATAAAAATTAATTTTTGTGGTTGAATATCCTTATTATTTTCAAAATATTTATATGATAAAAAAATAATAATAATAAGGGGTCGCAGGAGAGAGGGGTACTTTATGGGCAAAGTGTTCACATACTCATGGGGTATAGGTCATATGGCAAATAATAAAGCACATATATATGGTCTCTACTAGAAACTTTTGTTAGCCACAAAACAACGAGTGGACACTTTTGATTATGGGAATTTGTCTCATCAGGTGAGAGGCTCTCTCCAAGGAGTACCAGAAAATATCCTATCCAAATCCAAATTTAAAGCATATTTCCTTATTATAAGAGACTTCAATTGAGAAGCAAACAATTATACTAAAAAGGGGTATAAATTGAAGATAGGTGAACTAAACATTAATGGCCAAATCAGGCCTCCTGTAATTCTTTAATGACAGATGAAGTCTATTATAAAAATTAGTTAAATTGGTTGATACAAAAGAATATAAAAATGGAAAATGAGGGGCTCAAGTGACTTTGTGGCAACACCTAGGAAACACATGCATGCAGACAAGCTTTCGTGAAAGATTTTCGTATCATATAATAACATTATGTGTTGTAAATTTTGTGTTTTACTAGGACAATTTTGTAGAATATTCACTTACGAAACCCCCTTTTTGTTTCTCAATATATATTTTCTTTAGGAACATCTTATATTCTTATGGGAAAGGAGAAAACAACTAGACAATTTTAATTAATTAACTATGTAATGGTTAACGTTATTTGGTGCAAACCACACACAAAATTATATAATGCATATACTCTTTCTAGTTTATATATATGCAATGATGATACCTTACTTCTAAATTATAGGTTTTCACAGTTCATCATTCATAATTTATTTCCAAAAAATTTGACCACATTATTACTTCTTATTTTAAAATATTTATTATAATATAAATTTTCTTTATTCTTTAACTCTCGAGAATTATAGTAATTTTACATTTTCTAAGGTTTTTAAAATATAAAATAATTCTTTTAGATAAATCAATAATTTTATTCACCATTATCATTATAAAAGAATATATTCAGTAAATTGCTCTAATATATATAAGGGGTAGTTTATATAAAGTTTAAAATTTATTTTATTTATCTAAAATAATGATTTATATGACAATGATTAATGTTTTTTAAGATATATATGGTTTATTGAACATTAGAAAGATCACAAATTAATAAGAATTAATTTTATTTTTCAAAAAAAATAGTGAGAGATGTCTTCCTAGATTAGTATAGTTTTGTTAATGTAAAAAATCAAAAAGGTTGGTAGTATGACCAATATTTTGAAAATAGAATCTAAATTGAGTATAAGATGGACAATCTAAGACAAAGTGCTTTTCATCTTCAACCCTATTTCACAGTTGAGAGACTCTTTCATCCCAAAGCCTTTTGAGAATTAACCAATGCTCGATCTCACTATGTAGCTTATGAAACTTAGTTTTATCTTCATAGGTTCATTTTCTTTCTAATATTAGTCAAGACTTTTATTTAGCCATTAAATAAAATAATGACTTATAGTGTTAAGATGATATATAATTTTATAGCCTCAAGGGATAGCTGAGTTGAGTTGGTCGAGTTCTTGTTGCTTAGTACCTCACCTATTCAGAGGCCTTGCTACTTTAGCGAGTATTCGGAGGCCTTGCTAGTTTAGCGAGTGGGTATATCCCTTCGTTCAGATACTTGGATTCAGGTACTTGCATTTTCCAGCCACTGAGTATCTATGAATCACCCTTTAAAAAAATGATACAGTAATTTATTTATTTTTATTATATATATAGAATCAATTTAATTTTATATAAAAATTTTAATTTATTATAATTACTTTAATTTTGAATTTATCACAAATATTTCAAAAATATAATATAGAAATAAATAAATTTTTTTAAAACTTCAAATGAATTTCAATTTTAAATTATATAATTATAAATGTAGGTTGATTTAAAATTTTTCATATAGAAAAATAATAATTAAAAATTAAAATAAATTGAATTTAAAAATAATATATAAATGTAGGAATATAATTATATGAATAGGTGTGTTTAATTTGGAATGCCGGTTTTAATAATTTAATTTAATTGTTAATAATTATTAGGTAGATGGTAGGTATTTAACTTCCTAAAATATTTTTTTAATGATAATCACAAAAGTCAGAGATCAAATATTGAGATTTATCTTAAAATTAATTAAGTCATTTTTACCTTTTTAATTAAATTGATTAATTAAAACTAATGTCATATAAACATGTTATAGTTGTTTGGCATGTGGTATTAGTAAATCATGGTATCGGTCCATGGTATCGTAGGAAATATTATTTATAAGTTAATAATCTCCATAGTTAAGAATATTGTTACATGTGCCTTTAAATGTATATAGTTTTAATTCATATCTTAATTTTTTAATAATAATAATAATAATAATAAGATCTAGCGTTTTTTAAAAGATGCAGAGACTCTTCTATTATCTTGGTCTTCGCCCAAATTAATCATCGCCTCCACGCTCCTCATAACCATTGGGTTTTCCTTAAGGCTAGTTTAGCATTATTAAGATCTGAAATTAGTACCTGGTCGAGACCTGAGTCTCCTCTCTCATAGTCTTCTGCTCTCTCATTGTCTTCTGAGGTTGCACTTGGAACTTTTGAACTTGATTTCTGCCTCCCTTTGGGCCAGAATAGATGCATGTTTTGCATTGAAATCCATGCATTTGGAAGATATCAGGAGACAAAAACAAGCTTCGAAATTTCAGAAAGTGGCTCAGAAATCTACGGGGTTCATTGACCCTTTCAAATCTGTGGAAGGTATTTCCCATAGCCAACTTTTAGCTGATCAAAAATCAACCCTCCAGTCTTGGTTAGCTTCAGCCTCTTCCAATTTTTCTAACTGCTCCTTCCCCGCTAGCAGTTCAAGAGAACTCTGTGAAATCGCAAGCAAAATCCAGCTCCTCTAGCCACCTCATTCCACTCCAGATTTCATCGATTTCCGGTTCTTTCGTTCAAGAGGCGTGTTCCTACTTGGCTATGAACCCTAATCAATCTGGTTTCACCTCGTTGGACAGTTGAGAGGTTCGTATCGCGCTGCGCTCCTCAGATCATTCGTGTGATGTTCTGCTCCATTCCATTCAGCCTGCTCCAAGGGGTGATTTACACTCTTCTTCATCTTGCAGAGGTATGCCAGCAATTCTATCTATGTGAAGTGCGAGTGCAGTAGGTCTGCCTAACCCCAACGTCATTTTTCACTGTAAGGCACCAGATCTAAGCACATCTAGCAGCCTGTCATCTCCTGCATTCACCTAATGAGCCAGTCAACCAGCCCTCTATCTCGCCAAAGCCAAATCGATCCGTTGTTCATGTCGCAGGTGCAGCAAGCCCGATCTGCTGTGGTGGTGAGGGAAAAATTCTTTACCTCTGCAGTCATCATAATAATCATAATTTCTTATGTAATAATAATAATAATATAGTTTTTTTATGTAAACATAATAATAATTTATTTTATAACAATATAATAATAGCCGATATTAATAATTTTCCCTTAATTATAACAATAAAAATTAATAATAAATAGGAAGTTATGTATTTTATAACAAATTGAATGATTAAATATATAAAAAAATTGACAAAACCAATAATTTATGAATTAAATAATAATAATAATGTTAATTTTCCCTCTCCCTCTCATAATAATAAAGTTACCAATTTATCTAGTTTCTTCTTTCCCCCTTCTGTTTTTAAGCTTTTGGGTAAAGTATATTTTGCCCTGGCCCCTAAGGAGATCCCGATTGATGTTATTATTTGTGATGTGGAATTCGGGATTAGAGGTTTACCTGATAATATTAAGAATACTATTAGACAGGATTATGTCATCATCCTTAGAAAGGCTAAGCCCCCTCAGAGAAACCTCAGCAATGAAGAATTCATTGCCCTCAAATCCTTAAACCAGAATAAAGATATCATTGTTCTGAAGGCCAAAAAAGGAGGGGTTGTTGTCAGCCTTCATAAAGATGATTACCACAAGAAGATGTTAGATCATCTTTATAATAGTGGTAGCTATAAAAAGCTTCCCAAGAACCCTCTAAAGAAGATTTCTAGGACTGTGGCTCTTGCCACCAAATCTAGTAACTCAGTGAGTTCCCTATGCCATAAACTCATTAAGAGCAGTCCCATTACTCCAAGGATCTATGGGCTTCCAAAGATTCACGAGGGGGCTACCCTCAGGCCCATTTTCAACATCATTGGTGGTCCTACCTACCTTCTAGCTAAATTCCTTGCCTTAAAGCTTAAACCCTTAGTTGGTCGTACAAAGTCTGTTGGCATTATGATTCAGGTGTTGTCCTTGATGGCAACTCACTCAGAGGTTTGACACAGGTGATGACAACTTAATCAGATGGCAAATCCAGTGCAGTAGGTCAAAAGAAAGGTATACGCGGGTTAGACTTAATAAAAGCGCGTATATAAGTGGGTTATCTGAGAAAAAGGCGCGTATACGTATACACGCAAGTTCACAGAAGGAAAAGTCGTACATGTTTTTGTTCCATGGTATTTGGTCCATGGTATTTTGGTATTGGTCCATGGTATTTGGTTTGAAATGACGTCCCCAGGTATTGGGTCCAAGGTATTGTTTCTACATGGTTTTGGACCATGGTATTGAGAAAAGCCTAACCTATATAAGGAGAAGATCATTAGGCAAAAGGATAGAGCAAGGAATGGATGTCTAACGAAGTGGGAAGATCTAGTATTGCTGGTTATCGGTTTGTGCTACTTGGCTTGGGTTGGATATGACAGCGAAGCAGTGATTGTTTTGTGCTTATGGATCCAGTCTGAAAATTTATGAAACGTGGTCCCTGGAAAAAAGAGAAGGTCATAGCCTTCTGTAGGCCAGCACCTACATACTAGTATCTTGGCTAGTGCAAGAGCTAAGGGGGTTGTAGCTCCCTTCGAAGAGAAGCTGGAAAACGAGAGAGGGTTGTAGCTCTCTGCAGGTTGCAACCTGCGTACTGGTAAAGGACTACACCAGTACATTGTAAAAGAAGTTTCTTATTAAAGGAAGAAATGACGAATTGCAGCAGGTGGTTTTCACCCACATTGGGTTTCCACCTTATATCATGGTGTTCATGTATGCTTCTTATGTGTGATGATCTGTACTGTTTTACTACACCTGATTATTGTTAATAAGGTTAATAATGTTCTGATGCATTTACTGAACATAAGCTAGCTAAATCATAAGATTACTGCATGTACGTTGGTTGCATTTAACACAGTCGCATATATACGCGGATATACTGAACTGAAGCCGCGTATATAAATTTGAGTATGAAAAATGAAAAGTATCTAATTTGATAATACTGATTCACTGATCCAGGTGGATATTGGTGGCCACCTGCCAAGTCCATCTGGACCCCCATCATTGTTTCTCTTAGCATTTTCAGTTTCCTTAATTGTAGCACAACTTACTATTTTTAGCAGTTTTTCGGGTCCTGAACTTCCGGAGCCGTTTTGAGGCCCTAAACGACGTTTTTTGGGGAATCCGGGGGCAACATGGGTCATGGAATGGACCAATGTTTCCCGTTCCAATAATGATAGTGCTCGAATAGATCTTTCTAATGAGCTATTGTACGCGTCAAACGGAGATCAT
>APFE031275959.1:8437-39343 GCA_000404065.3 Pinus taeda | reverse complement strand
CTGTTGATGATGATTTTGCGGGTAGTAGGATCCCACAATCTAAATCCCTTTGTTCCATCACCATACCCAACAAAGACATACCTTTTCGATTTCGGATCTAATTTATTTCGCTGATGTTTAGGCACTAGAGCATATGCATCACAACCAAACACTCTGAGTTTAGAATAGTCACAAGGGTGTCCTGTCCATACCTCTTGCGGAACCTTGCAGTCTATTGCCGTTGATGGAGATCGGTTTATCACATAACAAGCAGTTGCCACTGCTTCCGTCCACAACTCCTTCGGCAACCGGCGTTACTCAGCATACACCTTGCTCTCTCTAGAAGAGTCCCGTTCATGCGTTCAGCAACTCCATTCTGCTGAGGAGTATAAACCGTGGTCTTATGTCTCTCGATCCCTGCATCCTTGCAATAGCTGTCAAACTCCTTGGAGGAAAACTCACCACCATTGTCAGTTCTTAAACACTTTATAGTTCTACCAGTGCTGTTTTCTACCAATGCTCTAAACTGCTTGAAAACTGAAAAAACATCAGACTTCTTTTTCAACATAAAGACCCAAACTTTCCGAGAAAAATCATCAATGAATGATACAAAATAAGACGAACCACCATATGAAGCTGTAGGACCTGGACCCCACACATCTGAATGGATATAATCAAGTATACCTTTACTAGTATGTTTGCCTGTTTTAAACTTTTGTTTACTTTGTTTACCAAACAGACAATGTGTACAGAAATCCAATTTTCCAGATCTTAGATTAGGAAGTAACTTTTGGTCAGCCAAAATTTTCAATCCTCTTTCACTCATATGCCCCAATCTTTGATGCCATAAGTGAATGGAACTACTGTCATGTTCAGACACAGACACATGATCTGACCCAGTTCTACCTTCTAACTGAAATAGATTTTCTACTTTCTTAGCCTTCATCACTAGTAAGATACCTTTATAGATTTTCATAACTCCACCTTGAATTACAGTTTTATATCCATTTGAATCAAGTGCTCCTAATGAAATCAAGTTTTTCCTTAAATCTGGTACATGCCTTACATCAGTTAATATTCTAGTTGTTCCATCAAACATTTGAAGTTGTATGCTTCCAATCCCAACAATATTACATGTTACATCATTACCCATGTACACAACACCATCATCAATTGATCTATATGTTTTAAACCAATATTTATGTATACACATGTGGTTAGATGCTCCGGAATCTAACAACCAATGTTGATCATGTTTTGAAGCATTAACAGACAATACCTCATCACTCATACCTGAAACTGAACCTGTATCTGTGGTATTGGCTTCCTTCTTTTCTGTCGAAGAGCCCTCTTTATCAGCCTGCTTTCGCTTCCAACAATCCTTTTTCAGATGTCCAGCCTTGCCACAATGCCAGCACTTCGCCTTGGGCTTCTTTCCTTTGGACTTCGAACGAGAGTCGCTATGCTTTCCACCGGAGTGTCTCTCTCGTGAGCGACCTCTAGCCATCATTACCTCTGATGTCGAGGTGTCTGCATTTGACCTCTTCCTCGTCTCCTCAGCCAACAAGGCTCCAACAACATCGTCAAACTCAAGAATATCTGATGTACTAAAACTTATGGAAGTAACAAAATGATCCCAGGATTCAGGTAAAGAACATAATAAAGTTATCGCCTTATCCTCTGAATCAAATTTTACATCTAGACTGTTTAATTGCACCAACAAGGTATTAAAAACATTCAGGTGATCAGCAATTGAGGTACCTTCTTTCATCCGCAAACTGTAAAGCTGCCGTTTCAGGAGAATTCGATTTGTCAAAAATTTCGTCATGTAGAGCTTCTCAAGCTTCGACCACAGGCCTGCGGCGGTTTTCTCTGACACAATGTTGAACAGAACATCGTCCGCCAGACATAACCAAATTCCGCTCAGAGCTCTATCATCCATCTCATCCCATTCATCCTCCGTCATGGAAGGAGGCCTTTTGTTTTCCCAAACAGTGCTTTCGCCACACCTTGTTGAACCAACAGATCGTGCATCTTCACCTTCCAGATCTCAAAATTATTCTTGCCATTAAATTTTTCAATTTCAAAACGGGAACTTTGTGTTTTGGCCATCTTATCAAAGAATCTCCAATTTCAATTTGAAATACCAGCAATTTAAAAAACAAAAAATTGCCTATGCCTTTAAAGCAAAAAAACAACTTCGGTTTGCACTTCACAAAAAAATTTATGCTTATGCCTTTGTACTTTTGCCTTTAAAAAAAAAATAATATTCTGCTGTGTGAATCACCAATGGAAAGATTGATCCGCTCCACCCAATTACCACCATTAACAAATGTGCACACTCTCCATTATGTGAACATGGTTTATATAATGTGTACCATATGGCTTATAACATATGCGTTTCAACCTTTTATGTTTTTAAACACAACGCATTATGTTCAAAGCCATCCACGTCGATTTCACAAACATCATATCCATGCGGTTTTCAACAAATATAACCACGCCGATTTTAACCATATATTCACACTGTTTTAAACATATATCTGTGCTGTGCTGTTTTTTTTTTTAAAGAATATATCCACCCATTTGTTATATATAACCACGCATTGATATATATCCAGGTTATATACCCACGCACCACTAAACACTCATTGTTTAAACAGAAATCGACGCCGTTTTGTGAATGTAACTCACACCAGTTTTAATAATATACATTCACACTGAGTCACGCAGGTCTTGGTTTTCAATACATATACTTACCTCCACACTGTTTACATTTAGAATCCACGTAGCAGACACCAGATCTCCACGCAGGTGTTTATAAATCCACCTCCCACGCAGCAGCTACACCAAATCGGAATACCTCCACCACGCACTAGCGATTTCAGGCAGCACCGCACAACAGCAAACCACCAGCACAGTTCGCTAGCATCAGCAGTCACGCACAGCGCCTCCAGTCAGCTTCTCCAGGCACCTCACCTCCAACAAGCTCTGATACCATTTGTTGGATCATGTGCACAACAAAATTAAATAAACACAGAATTAACACAGTAGAAGATCAAACACATAGAACAAAGCTTTTAACGTGGTTCACCCAACCAATCTGGGCTACGTCCACCAAACATAGGCATCAGGAATATATTAATCAAATTGGAGATTACATCAAAGAAATCCTCACACACTCTTAGCAAATCATCCGAATGATTGCCTGTTATATAGCATAGAGAATCTAACAGCCTCATAACTCCCTCACATCAAATATAGGAGGCATTAACTCCCTCCCAACAACCTGGAGCTAATCTAGGAACTGAATCCCTATTGTTGTCATCCTTCAGAGATTTTTGCCTATTTGACTCAAACAGAAAAAATCTCAACATTGCCTCTGAGATTTTCAAGAAATGACCTAATTTATTGCCTATAGTTTTTAAAGATTCTGGCATCCAATAATCTAAAGGTAAGGAGTATATCTAATCCATACCAGTACCGAAGTGAAGGTTTCTTGTTCTGGCACAAAGTTCATTGTCCATGGTCGCATAAAGAGACCAACATTTGCAAAGAAGTATGGCCCTCCTTCAAAAATCATGTCTCTGTCTTCCATATTCGCAAACACCACAGTAAAAAAACCTTTGGATCCAAGATGTATATTTAACTCCCCCTTTGGTTTCCAGTTGTATTTTCTCTAGATGTACAATGCTTTCTCTGATGGCCAAATTCCCAGAAATTTGCATATGATGGCATAGTTTGCCATGTGATCCCTGTGCGCTTGCAGAGCTGGATCATTCAGAATAACCCGAGCTTTAGTCACGGTTTGGGGTTTACAGGGCCCCATCTTGGCTCTGTTCTCTGATCCCTGACCTCTGTCTTCCTCTTTTTTCTCCTAACAGTCTGCTTTGTGGGTCCGTTGCTTTGCATGGGTTTTGCTGCCTTCTGCGTTTTGCATTTCGGTGTTTTTTGTCTTGATCTCCAAGGGTTGTGGAGGTTTGTTCTTTTTCCCTCCTTTTCCTCTGTTTGCTACCATATCACTGTAGGAGGGAGCAGAGCTCCCTCCTCCCTGTGTCTCCATGGGTGCTTGTTGCCCTTCGACCCTCGCTTAGTGAAACCCTAGAACCAGAGCTCTACTCATAACCGACTAATTGATAAAGCCACCCCAAAATACATTCCATTCACAAGCACTTATCATTACAAGAGAAATCCAATCATTTATTAGAATTAATATAGAGTTGTTTTTTTTTTTTTTAAATTGTTTTTTTAAATTGTGATCTATAATATTATTCTCTTTGTTTTACGAAATAATGTGTTATATATAATATATATATATATATATATATATATGACGTTTCAACTGATATTTCTATTTTTAAAAAGTAACGTTACTAAACGTATCCAAAAATATTTCAACTTTTCGTGCAATTTAGGCAAAGACTATATGGCTATTTCAACAGGCAAAGACTATAGGGCTATATTGGACATTGTTCGATTCATGAATTTAATTAAAGCTCTAGACATATTAAAGTTCAAGAAAAGTACTCTAATTATGGTAATTGTATAAGGTGGTTTTAAGCTAGTTGCCAAGCTAGCCCGAAGGGGACTCAAAAATACGAAAATTCGCCAAATCAATACGAATGTCTATTATTTGTTGAAAGTCAATACGAATGTCTATTATTTGTTGAAAGTCAATACCGTATAGGGTAAATTGTTAACTATGAAATATTACTCAAAATAGTGAAAGTTTATTATAAGGACGGATTTTTCATTCAGTAATAGAGGATTTTTCAGTCATAACAGAATGGAAATATTTATTCAAATCCATGGTAATGGGAGTTCACGTATAAGGAAAGAGAATACAAAATAAAAAATATAGTAAAATTAGAAAGTTTATTATTTTGCAATATTTTTTTTGTTTTTAGAAGTTTAGAAAACGGGAAAGGGAAAAATTGGTCACTATGTTAATATGTAATAGGTGTTAATTTTAAAAGAAGTGACTGATTTTCTGGGATTTTACCTATTTTTAAAATATGTGTGTTTATTATCAAAGATTTTAAATAAATAAATTTTTAAATCGGAAAAATATTTTAGATTTAAGTTTTGGAAGGAAGTAATAAGTGTGATTTTTAATTTAAAATAAATTCAGAAAAGAGTGACTCAAAGATATTGCTCTTATAAAGATGAAAGTTTTAAGTGTCGAATTTTGTTTGAATTAAAAAATTTTGATTCGAATTTTTATTGTATAGAGTTAGAATTCGAATTCGAACTTGGTAATCGTGGTTTTAAGTTAGGAATTTGTAAATAATTTTTATAGAGAAATATTGTTGTTGTTTTTTTGTTTTGTTTTTAATATTAGATGATATAATTTTTGAAGAGATTGTGAATTTTTTATTATTTAAAATATGTTTTTAAATATATAAAAAATGAGTTTCTCAACATATAAATAAATGAAGTGTTTTGAGAAATTCATAGAGCAATTAAATTATATAAATTAAAAAATTAAATTTATAGTTACAATAAATACTAGATTTAAGGTTTTTTTATCCATAATGTAGAAGAAAGTCTTTCGGATTAATGATATTGTTAGGATTTGGTCGAAGTTTCGAACCAACTAATGTCCTGAGGATTAACTACATTAGTTGATTCGAAACCAAATCCTAACAATGTGATTAATCTGAAAGGCTTTCTTCTACAATAAATCCTAATTAAATTTTTAGCCCAAAAAAAAAACAAAAAAAAATTCTAATAATTAAACTACTTTGTTTTTATAACCTCAATGACCAATAAACAAAAAAAAATGTTAAATTCTAAATAAATTTTAATCATAGACAAATTGTTGATAGAGATGGATAATTTGTCAATCAAATTGGAATATTGATATAGATGGACAATTTGTCAATCAAATTCTATTCCAAAAAAAAAATTCTAATAATTAAACTACTTTGTTTTTATAACCTCAATGAACAATAAACAAAAAAAAATGTTAAATTCTAAATAAATTTTAATCATAGACAAATTGTTGATAGAGATGGACAATTTGTCAATCAAATTGGAATATTGATATAGATGGACAATTTGTCAATCAAATTCTATTCCAAGATTGATATTGTTTTTATAAACACTAAACATCTTACTATACAACAAACATCCATCCCTAACATAGAAACATTAACGTACATCCGTAACATGTAAAGCATTTAATGTCTTGTAAATAGATATACACAAATTGTTAATACAAATAGACAATTTGTCAATCAAATTCTATTCCAAGATTGATATCGCTTTTGTAAACACTAAACATTTTAGTATACAACAAGCATCCATCCCTAACATAGAAAGCGCATACAGTGTTAAGATAAAAGTACATCCCTAACATGTAAAACATTTAACGTGTTGTAAATAGATATTCAAAATTGTTGATATAGATAAACAATTTGTCAATCAAATTCTATTCCAAAATTGATATTATTTCTGTAAACACTAAACATCCTACTCTATTGAAAAATTGATATTGTTTTTATAAACACTAAACATCCTACCGTACAACAAACCTGCATCCCTAACCTAGAAAGCACGTGCAGTGTTAGCACTAACGTACTTTCCTAACATGTAAAGCATTTAACGTGCATTTAACGTCTTGTAAATGGATGTTCAATGTTCGCCATGTTATTTACACTTTATATACTTTTATCAATCTAGATCAATACTTTTATCAAACTAGATCAATTTGGAGACGTTATCAAATTGCATTTCGTATTTTAATTTAATAATAAAAAGAAACGCAACTAAAAACAATAGAGTTTCGAATAAAGCTCTATCCTCTGTCCTCTTCAATGACGAAGAAACAATACTGCTAAAATTAAAAGTATGAAGAGAATGTGAAGCACTACCCTTTTACTTTGGCCATTTCTATTTCCAACTCTATTACAATATAAATGCAGTCTGACATGCAAGGGGAATAGGGTTTGCCTTGCATTTATATTTCTCTTAAAGTTGACTTTGACATGTTAGCAACAAGGCAACCCCTATTCCCCTTGCATGTCAGAAACATTTATATTTCAATAGTGTTGAAATGGTGGGACAATGGTGGTGTAAAAATGACCTGTAGTCCACATAGAACGCGTGTTCATCAATATACGTCTTTGAATTGTTTACATAGCATGACTTCATCATGCTCGCGTCACACCCATACGTCAGCCATGACGCAAAAATCTTGAAACTTTTAATGTCCCGCGTTTGATGATATGGCAGCAAGTCTCTCCGATTCCCGCTCATCGTTCGGCCAACTTGACTGTAATTAATTAGTAATTGCTGTTGACAGATGCCGTCCTTGTCGGAGGAATTAGTGGCCGCAAGGTGGGGGTCGTAGTTTGGCCGTCGGTGGTCTGTCAATCTCCTTTTTATCTAACGTACCTTCCAGTCTCTGAAAGGGTGCGTCAGCATATTTATAGCAGCGTGTCGCGCCATTACTATTAAAAAGTTGGGCCACTGGTTTCCTTGAAGGACCGAGATTCTCCGTCTCTATGGAATTAATAACTCGGGGAGGCCCCCTTCACTGCCGTGTTCAACAATTTAACAGCCTTTATTGGTTTTCTACTTGTGACAAGTGGGACGTTCCCGTTTGGTTTCACAGGAAGGAAGCATATTTTCAACATTCTGTCTCTGTATTCAGAGGTTCTGAGATCGACTCCCACCCCTATATTTTCAACATTCTGCCCCTGTATTAAGAGGTTCTGAGATCGACTCTCAACCCCACCGCTGCTGCTGGATTCCAAGGAAAGCGCGATGAAGCGCCCTCTGGAACCATCGTTACCATGGATTACGAATAGAGAGGAGCCGGAGGACGATTCCCTCGATCCCATTCCGAAGCGGCCCTGCACGGGCGGCGACGGCGATAGCTTCGAAGAGTTCTTCGCTCTGCTCCAACGAATCGAGGCCACACACAAATACTGCCTCAGGACTCGTAATCGCTTCAACCCCGAAGGGCCCGCTGCAAAGTGTGCCCAAGCGGCCAAGGCGGCGTGGCGCCCGTCCTTCGAGTGGAAGGATTTCTCAAGCCGCGGGACTGGAACGCGCGACGACGAGCCCCGCGATGGGCAGGTTTTGGAGAAAGAAGTAGTTCGCCCTCCGAGTAACAATGTAAAAGAGCCCTCTCCGGAGGCCACTCAGAATCCGAACCTGGAAAGCCTGGATCTCAATAATTTTCCGGCGGGGTCGCCGCTGTTCGAGTAGGTATTAGGTCTACCCAGATAAAGTGACAGTGCGTCATTTACTGGTCGACACATTATCATGGCCAAAGACTGTGACATCATAAAGTACAGAGACAGATGTAGCGTAGCTTTAAGTATGTATGTAATCTCTGATACCTTCCGGTTCATAAACGTTTTGAAATATTTGCATGTTCATTGTCTTCAGTTCCGCCTTTTCTATGTTTCAAATTATATAGAGGATGCATGTATCCATGTAATTATGGCCAATGTGAAGAAAGCTAAAGTTATCTGCAAAATCATCATATTTTAATTTACTGAAGACTGTATCTACAAATTTCTGTTTTTTTACATCTAACATGTGCACTCTACGTTTTATAGTGCTTAGTTGATTAGCTTTTGATTCATGTTTAGTATTTTTCCTGGAGAGATATTTTGTAGTGGGTGGAGAAGATGTTTTGAATGCAAAAATGCGTTGAAATGGTTGGTTTAAATTTTGTTGTTACATGATATTAATTTTAGTGGTGAGGTGAGCAATTTGATTTTTATGGGATAGATTTAATATATAATATTTATAAAATAATTATATAGAATATAAATTTGGTAACCGATAATATTTTGGAATTATTGAATTTATAATATATATATATATATATATATATATTATATATATATATATATATATTAAAATAAAATTATAATTTGTATGATCAGAATAATCAGTATTATAAAAATTTAAATTTCGAAAATATGTATGAATTGAGTATTATGTATGATGGAGATTTATATATTATTAAAAAATATTATTAATTTTATTTAAAAGGATAGCGATGTGAAGAGGAATTGTTTGGATGGTTAAAAGTAGCTAGAATCTAAAACACTTAAAATTAAAAATTTTAACAGCTTTTATTTAAATTTTTAAAAATCTTTGCGAATTTTTTTCAAAATATGAATGAAATTTACAGTCAAAAAGCATAATTTTTAAACTACGGCTATCTTTTAGTGGTATTCCCAGTCTCTCGTTTCACGGGTAAGGCGGTTGGTAGTGTCTAACTGTTGTTCGTTTGAAAGGTATGGGATTGGTCGGTTCTAAATGTCAGTCACTGTCCATGGCATCCATTAATTGCTACTGTCTATTACATCCATTAATTGTTTATCTAAAGAAAAAATAAAAAACACATCTATAGTGGTTTTAGTTCAAGTGTGAGCAGATATGAATGTAGGTTTTTATTTAATTTGAAATTTTCAATGTGAAGCTTGGGCTGTTTTGACCAAGTTAGAAGGTAGTTGCTGTTGTTTTTTTGAGATGATGTTGTTGTTGTTTTTTTTGGTTTATATTGTGATGTTTTTGCGAAAGAATTAAATTATTAGTGCAATTAATTTATTTTAATTTTATAATAAATATTTATATATATTTTTATTTTTTTGTGTAAGTTGGGGCGGGACTCTCTGATTTACATGTCCATTATGTACTCCTCTACGGGGGAAGGGTAGCCCAAGATTTGAAACTAAGACTTCCGGTTCTGTGAAACTTCATTTGCACGACCCTTGCCGCTTGAGCTACCCCATGTGGACAATTTTATAATAAATATTTATTAATTTACATAATTGTTATTAATTTTTTTTTATAATTAAAAATAATATAATGTATATTAACAAGAGTATAAAATAATTTATATTAAGATATATAATTAAAGATATTTTTTATATTAAAATTATTTACTCAAAATTAAATATTGTTTTTTAGATAACACAAAAAAAAATTAATTTTAAATTTCTTAATTTAGATAACACATCGGGAATGGTCAATTGAGCTGCCCTGAATGGGCCATTCATAAAAATACAATCTTATATCAACCGGAAAATATGTTCTTTAATGATATGCAATTTAGAATTCAGTTGCATTTAATAATAAGATTTTTAGGAATTCCTGTCGTTTGTTGTTGAATCCTTTTAACAGTATGCAATCTGGCTATTGATCATAGAGATTAAGTTTTCTGGAGACTATTTTTTTGGGGGGTGTCGCAAGTATGTTTATATCGTGTTCAAGTAAATATTTATTGAGGATAATGGATGAGTAGTTTTAGGTTTCTCGTATATCAGTCCCGGATTTTAATACTCTGGTAAAAATTATGTATTGCGCAAAGATAGAGAAGATATCAAATAAAATATAGAATATTTTATTAATATGCGACTGAATGTTCGTGCATATATATGTCACTGCAAGTTTAATAGCATGGAAAATTTTATATATAAAAGCTTAACGGGATGGTATCAGTCAGCCCAGCTGCAACCTCAAATTAACGGTTAACTTTGTGATTAGAACGTGATTACAATTGAGAATATAAATATCCTATGATCCGGGTTGCATGGTAAAAATTTGATGGCTGGAATACTTCTTACTTTGTAGTATTTCACTCAAATTACAATAAGAATCCGATATCCACGTTATTAAAATTTGTAATCCTTTGACGAAATCGTTAAAAGTTAAAACTACCAGAGAGTGAATGGATAAGTTCGTTTTCAAATTTTCACGCTGCTTTGTTGTATTGTTAAGAAGCATAAACTAGAATTATTGGAATTATAGCTGTAGAAAGAAAACTCACCGCTAGTTGAAAGGAGTTTTAATGTAAAGCTAATGTGATTTTTAATATTATAATAATAAAGGAAGTTAAGGAAAACTTTTGAGACGGGTAAATTTAGAATGTGATAAAAATAATTTGACATCTGGCAATTTCCAACACTGCTTGGGGTCACAGTGCATGATTTTTCTGTGGCTCTACTTCTGAGGCAAATGTTTTTTCTCTCCGTTATTCCATTATATGGAGCTGTGTATCCATTTTTTCCTCTCCTTTATTCCATTATATGGAGCTGTGTATCCTCTTCTCAGACAATTTTTCTTTCTCCAACATTCTGTGATTTCTTTGTATCTCCGTTGGTTGGGCAAATATTTTATGTCCCGAATAATCTGATACGAGGTTGGAAGGTTTTCTGTAGAGCTGCTTTACATGTGTGTTTATATTTCTTGGAAATTCACATAGTTTAACTGTATGTATTAATACTTAAAAAATGTTTCAGAATTATAAGAAGTTTCGGTAAAATGTAATAGGATTAAGAAATTAATAAGAGGTGAAGGCAGTGTTTAATTATCTTGCAAATTTACTCTGAAAATTATAAATTCTCCTAAGATTGGCCCGGAGTTCGACGTCATCCGCTGGGAACTCCCAAAAGTCATTCAGCCGAGTGAAGTTAGAGTGTCCGTATGAGGTTGACGTGCTAGTAACTTTATCGGTCTTTTTGGTATGTTTGGGAATAATGCTTAATTAGTTATGTAAATTGCTCACAAATTAGTATGCAGATTTTGTGTTTCGTGTGTAAAATTAAGGCAGAAAATTGTTAGGGTGGTCAATGCTGGAAATTAGCTGTAGTGCGAGTAGATTTGTTTGAGAGTCCATTGATAATCATTTTAGTAATAATTTTACTATGTAAGAATGTAGTTAAAGGATACAGGCAGGATTATGTTTTTGAGGCGCATGAAAGATTGCTCAATTAACCATATCTACACGTCTACGCTGACTATCTGTCAAAGAAGGGGCTGTCTTTAGAGCCTGGTTCATGGTCTATGATGGTTTCTGATGGAGAATTCTTTCTCTTGCTTCATCCAGGACTTTTCTATCCTTGGGTTATGAGTCTGTCTCTTCATCTTTTCTACTGACTCTAGTATATATCAAGTTCATGGTTTATGATGGTTTCTGATGGAGAATTCTCTTGCTTCATCCAGGACTTTTCTATCCTTGGGTTATGAGTCTGTCTCTTCATCTTTTCTACTGACTCTAGTATATATCAAGCTTTTTTGGCTGTCCTTATGCACTATCTCTTTTTGTTATATGTGTCTAGACATGTGTTGCTATTTTTTGTGAAGACTGTTAGTTGTGAATATGGATTGATGACGTTTTGGCTTCCTTTTATATTGACTCAATATAATACTATGATGCTTTTTCTCTCTGAAAAAGAATGTAGTTAATGGTTCAATTAATATATATGAGATTTACAATAGTTTTTAGCTCACATAGTCACTGTGTTTTAATTTTTTTATATATGTATTTTTCTTTATAGTTATGTTGGCTTATTAGTTGGCTTAAATAAGTCATTTCATATTCTACAAGTGGTATCAGGGAAAATTGTTTTGGGTTAAAGTTGTATTGTTGGAATTTCACCAAAGTTAATCATGTCGAATTCTAACAGATGCTAGTTCCAGAATATGATGGGAACGATTATGATTATTGGTGCATTAAGATGCTAACTTTTTTTGTTGAAAAATATTTGTGGGAGATTGTTGAATCAAGATGAGGAACCAGCTGATTGGAATTCCCTTACAGCCAATGAAAGAACAACAAGAAAGGAAGCAAGGAAGAAGAATGCTCGAGCTTTGTTTCACATTACAGCTCTTAATAAGAGCTTATTTCCAAGAATAGGAGGAGCACAAACTGTCAAAGATGCGTGGGAGACTCTACAAGAAGCTTACCAAGGTAGTGATCAAGTTAAGATGGTCAAACATTGAAGCGAGAGTTCGAGAATTCGAAGATGCAAGAAGCTGAAAGTGTGAGTTACTATTGTGTGAGAGTCAAAGATGTGGGCAATAAAATCGCTACACTTGGAGAAACTGTAAGTAATGAAGTTTTAATTAAAAAAGTATTGAGATCTTTAACACATAGATGGAATCATGTTGCCATTATCATGGAAGAAAGTAAGGATTTCACAAAACTATAGTTTGATCAACGGGTTGGATCTTTGATGTCTCATGAAGAAAGATTGAAGGACACTTTTGAAGGTGTAGAGAAAGCTTTTTTCTCTAAATTACAAATTGCAAAGAATGAAGATGCAAGCAACAGCATTGCCAAAATCAATCAAGGTCAAGGTAAATGACAAAAACCAAATTCTTCAAGAGGTAGAGGAAGAGGTGGCTCAAGTGGACGAGGTAGTTTCAGAGGAAGAGGCAGAGGTAGATTTGATAAGAGAAATGTTCAATGTTACTACTGTAACAGGTATGGCCACTTTGAAAGAGAATGCAGATTGAAAGAAGGTAAAAATGATAATTATGCTCAAGAAAGTGGTGGGTATATCACTTATTTTTATCTTATGCAAAAGGTAAAAATACTAGTAAAGATGTTTGGTACCTAGATTGCGGATGCTCTAACCATATGAAGGGGAATGAGAAGTTGTTTTTAGCAAAGGATGGAAATTTCAAATCCAAGGTCCATCTTGGTGATGATAAATCATTGGAGGTTGCTACCAAAGGAGCTATGGATGTCCAAACAAAAGAAGGTATAAAGAGTATTCATAACATTTATTATACTCCACAATTAAAGCATAATTTGTTGAGCGTTGGGGAGCTATGTGATAAAAATTATAAAATAGTATTTGAAAATAAGACATATATTTATGATAAGAATAAGAGAAATGGGGTGATCACTGTTGTGCCTATGACAATAAATATGATGTTTCCCGTGAGGTTTGATGAACATAACAACGATCTTGCAAATATGACTTATGAAGATTCAAGTTGGTTATGGCATCTCAGGTATGGGCATTTAAATTTTCACAGTTTGAAGTTTCTAACCTCACATGCATTAATTTCTGGTTTGCCCAAGGTAGAAGAGCATAAGGAAGTTTGTGAAGGATGTGCTAAAGGAAAGCATGCAAAGGAAATGTTTCCAAGGGGAACTGCATGGAGGGCTCATCACCCACTTCAGCTTGTTCATTTAGACATATGTGGTCCTATGCAAACTAAGAGTTCGGGTAAGTCATCATATTTCATCACTTTTATTGATGATTACTCACAAAATTGTTGGGTATATTTTTTGAAGGCCAAAAGTGAAGCCCTAGATACATTCAAGAAGTTCAAAGCCCTTGTAGAAAATGAGAGAGGGTGTAAGATCAAATGTTTGCAGACTGACCGTGGAGGAGAATTATGCCCAAAAGATTTCCAGATTTACTGTGATATGAATGGCATCAGGAGGCAACATACTACAACATACACACCCCAACAGAATGGCGTAGCTGAAAGAAAAAAATGTACTGTGGTTGAAATGGCAAGATGCATGTTGCAAACTAAGGGATTGAGCAACTCTTATTGGGGAGATGAAGTTGCTGCAATAGTGTACATCCTCAACTGTAGCCCCACTAGTGCGTTAGAAAAGATGACTCCTTATGAATCTTTGTATGGAAAGAGGCCTAATGTTAATCATTTCAAAGTTTTTTGTTGTTTGGCTTATGTGCATGTACCTGATTAGAATAGAAAAAAGTTAGATGCAAAGAGTGAGTTATGTATTTTTATTGGGTATAGTGAGACAAGCAAGGCTTATAAATTGTATAATCCTCTAAATAACAAGCTTATTGTCTCAAGAGATGTAATTTTTGATGAAGGGGGAGTTTATGGTCATAAAAAAGGCCATTTTGAGAAGACAAAATTTGTTTTGAATGATGATATAGTTGTTGATAATGATCATCAACAACCGACTAATGTTTTTGTAACTAGTGGCTTAACTCCACCAAGTAGCCCTTCGTCAATTCCTTCAACATCAAGTTCAAGTCCAACTTCTTCTCCAAGTTCTACAAACAAGGTAAGAAGATTGAGTGATATTTATCAGAGAAGTGCAAATCAAGCACATGAAGAAAGCCTAATAGGTGAGATAGTCAATTTTGCTTTATTAGCCAACGATGATTTTGAACCATCATGTTTTGAAGATGCATGTACTAATGAGATTTGGATGCAAGCCATGCAAGAAGAGATGGATTCAATTCAAAGGAATGACACTTGGAAGTTGACAAAGCTTCCACATGAAAAGAAAAAGATTGGCACCAAATAGGTCTATAAGACTAAATTTAACAGTGATGGGAGTGTTGAAAGACACAAAGCAAGATTAGTTGCTAAAGGATGCACACAGAAGTATGGAATTGATAATGAAGATACATTTGCACCAATGGCAAGAAAGGAGACCATTAGAATGTTGATTTCATTAGCAGCTTAGAAAAAGTGGAGCATACATCATATGGACGTGAAAAGTGCCTTCTTGAATGGGTACTTGAAGAGGAAGTATATGTGGAGCAGCCACACGGTTTTGAAGTGGAAGGAAAGGAGAATAATGTCTACAAGTTGAAGAAGGCTTTGTATGGCCTGAAGCAAGCGCCAAGAGCATGGTACACTAGGATTGATGGATACTCTCAGGAAAATGGCTTCTAGAGAAGTAAGAGTGATCCTACCCTTTACTACAAACAAGAAGGTATTGATATTCTAATCATAAGTTTGTATGTTGATTATCTATTGTATATGGGTAGTAGTTCTAAGATGAATTATAAATTCAAAGTTGCTATAATGAATGAATTTGAGATGAAAGATCTAGGCATCATGAAATATTTTCTAGGAATGGAAGTTTATCAAAGTAAGGATGATATTTTCATTTGTTAAACAAAGTATGCACAATATATGCTAAATAAATTTGATATGCTTGATTGTAATATATCCCTTCTCCAAGTGCTCATGGAGAGGTGCTATGTAGAGATGATGGTGTTAATTTAGTTGATGAGAAAACTCGCAAAAGTATTGTGGGGAGCTTGATATTTCTAACCCACACAAGGCTTGATATTACATATTCAGTTTCACTTGTTTCAAGGTATATGACAAATTCAACTGAAATACATATGAAGGTAACCAAGAGGATTTTAAGGTATGTGAAAAGCAATCTAATTTTTGATATTCATTACTACTCTCCTGAAAAGTTCAATCTTGTTGGATTTAGTGATTCAGATTGGGGAGGTAGTCTTGATGACCGTAAGTCCACATCTGGAAGTTGTTTCTCTTTTGGTTCTAGTTTGATTACATGGAGCTAAAAAAAACAAAGCATTGTTTCGCTCTCATCCATAGAATCGGAGTATGTTGTAGTTACCTTAGCAGGTACACAAGCTCTTTGGCTCAGAAATTTTTTAGAAGAAATTGGAGAAAAACAAATTCAGCCTACAGTGATTTATTGTGATAATGTAAGTGCCATCAAGTTAGCAAGGAATCCAGTTCATCACAGTAGGACAAAGAATTTTGACATCAAATATCACTTCATTAGAGATTTGGTGCAGAAGAAGAATATTGTATTGAAGCATATAAATACTCAGCATCAGCTAGTAGATATCTTCACCAAAGCAGTTGCAAAAACTCAATTTTTGGAACTACGAGATAAGATAGTAAATCCTCATTAATCATTAAGGGGGAGTGTTGGGAATAATTCTTAATTAGTTATGTAAATCGCTGACAAATTAGTCAGCAGATTTTGTGTTTTGTGCAAAATTAAGGCAACAAATTGTTAGAGTGGTCAGTGTTGGAAATTAGATGTAGTGCGAGTAGATTTAGTTCAGAGTTGATTGATAATCATTTTAGTAACAATTTTACTATATAAGAATGTAGTCAATGGTTCAATTAATATATATTAGATTTACAACAGTTTTTAGCTCACGCAGTAACTATGTTTTATTTTTTTATATATGTATTTTTGTTCATAGTTATGTTGGCTTATCAGCTGGCTTAAATAAGTCATTTCATATTCTACATGCATCGAGTTAATAGATGGTGGTAGCTTGGTGAGGGAGGCTTGCTGCCAAACCAAAAAATTCAAACCTCAGGGAGTGTGCAACCAAAACACGATAATATGCAAAAACCTGAAACCATTCTCCAACCTCATTTGTTCTCCAGGAAGCTACTCAATTCATTATCAACGCGTGTATCTCAAACTTTTGACGACCCTGAAATCCTCATTCTTAGCGCTCACATTCAGGTTCTCCATATTTCTACTGGTAATAGAACTCGAGGTCGTTGCGGTGATATTATGTCTTAGACACGTTATATTCTATGATATTCTACAAGTTAGTCTAGAATGATAAATTTAGCACACATGCAGTAGGGCATCCCAATGGACATTTCGGTGTGATATACAATAATAAAATTGGATCTCCTAATAGAATGTATCGAAATGATATGATACAATACCCTTGACGTTGCTCTGAAGCTTCTTTACCATCTCAACTCCTTTGATTTCATCATGTATGCATGGAGTTTTCACTATGGGAAGCTAATCTTGCTTTAGTGTTAACTTCAGTAAATTTGTAAGACTAAACAAAACTAGACCAAACTGGCTTTGGGAAGTGGTCTACAGCCATAGTTACCATATATGGCTAAACCTAGATTAAGTTCAAGTTTGGCTGGACCCTGAACCTTTCAGAGTGGTCAAACTAATCTAGACCAAACCTTTGAACCTCAAGTAAAACACAAGAAAAAAAAAAATTATTTCAATTGATAAACAAAAGGAAAGACTACATTAGAGACATGTTGCACCCCCATGTCATATTCCTTCACTTTTATAAACTAAAAGCACTTTTTACAAGGAAATATCTACTTTTTGAATTTTTCTTTTGCATGCTTACTTATTTTTTCCCTGTGATAGTTAGAACTTCTGAGTAATATGTATAATATATATGTTTTATACTTCTAGGGTTTTCCCCTAACCTTTCAAACTATTTTTGAAATCTCAAACATTTCCAATCCCCTCATGGAGCCGCTAAACTTATCAAGGTTGGTAACTATGTTTTGAAGGATCCCATTCCCCTTCAATCTCCTTTTCATTGTAGCTGGGAATCAATAGATTGATAAACAATTAAAAACATTTAGGGACGAAAGGAGTTAAAATGTCAGGGACCAGATATAGAGCATTCGACTTACAATTTGTTAATGATACTCTTAGTAATTTAAAATCATTAAACTTGGAACACTTGCTAGGAATTCACTTAAAGAATTCAACAGATAAAATTGATGAGGAAAAATCCAGGACATGCCCTTGAAATTCAAGCAAATATAAGTATAATATTAAATTGTGAAAGAATTTTTCCATGCTAAATGTTTTGGAGTGTCCCTGATTGATAATTTGACAAAAAATTTCAAATAGGAGAATATAGCTTTAAATAACAGAGTTACAACATTCAAAACTTCCCCTGTAGGGTAGGATCACACTTATCAATATCATCTAGCAAGCTATACCAACCTACATATTTTCAAGGAATACCTACAATGTTGCTACTTCATTGAAAAAAGACCTTATGTGGTATGCTTAGGAAACATCATTCCTACCCACAAACATCTTTTCAAGGAATACGTGCAAATTTGCTACTTCATTGAAAATATACCTTATGTGGTATGCTGACGAAACATCCTTCATGGTTAATGAACAAGCCAACCATAACTATGATGAACTTAACATCAAAAGAATACTAGACCCAACAAGGCTGCTCACAAGTGTAGGTTGTGTTTTTAACTCTATACCAAAGACACATTAGGAAAAAATGATATATATATCTGTAAACGAAATGGTAGTAGGTGTCTTTTTCATGGATGCTTTCTCTATAAATATTATTTTTTATCTATTGTATGGCCATCATCCATTCACATGTTTTTTTACCATTTATTTGCTTTTGTTGTTTTCGTTGGAATGGATAGCTTTATTTCTAACATGTTTCTATATAAGATATTTCTCTGATGTCTTTGCATATTGTCTGAAAGTTCAAAATGGACAAAATGGGCAAGCCAAGAAAATGATAGCATACATCAAAGAAAAAATGACCTTCTCTATTGAAGACTTAGTTTGCATTGAATTAAATCGAAATAGCAATAGTATTGATCGAGTTGTCTTAATTCCTTCACATACAATTTTTGACTTTATCCAAGGAGGAAGAAAATTCCATTGTTCCATGTAATTTCATATGGAGAAGGAAGAAAGAGCGAGGGTAAAGAGGTAATGTTGCATTGGCATATTAAATGTTAGTATTTCAAAAATACATTGTCTAGATCATTTGAAACCACATCTATATTTCTTTGTATGTATTATCATTTCAAAAATTTTGGTGTAGATATCATTGTTCATTTGGCGCAGTGGACAAAGAGGAGATTATTTAGCTAAATGAAGAACTTCATTCAGCGCAAAGAATAGAAGTGTAGATTCTTAGTCTAAATGAAGGACCTCGTTTGTGCAGAAAAGGGGCTACCAATGTCAGTTTATTGTGAAGGTTATGAATGAAGTTCTTGATAGAAAAATACTAATTTTCAATATATATGAACATGAATATGGGGAAGGTTGGCCTATTCATGGCCAACATGACAGTTCACGTGAGATTGTGACCTTGCATAGGCCAAAGCTTTCAAGGGGCATTGTTGTGTATGTAGAAAGTTGTTTCTTTTTGGGAGTGCATTTTGATATAGTGTATAGAATCCAAATTAAAAAACATGTTGACATTGATGTGGAACTCAGGATAGCAATTTCTTTTTATTCAGAAAATATATTGTAAATATATATACATGTTGGTGAAGGGAAATTATCAACTTCACAAAAATGATGAAATGACTGTAAATATTTGGTATATAAAACACTAAGAAGACTTTTTTTCTACCAAAATCTGAATGAGGTGGAGGTCCCTTTTATAATAGGGACTCAAACAAAGTGGACATGTGAGACAATGGTCAAGTTATCGCATAATATCTTAATAGCCATGGATTTATCATTTAATACAAATAAATATGGATTAAGTGAGATGTCAATAATTGGTTGAATATACTTATTTAAGCTATAGACATTCAATATGATTAATAACTTGTATTTTAACTTTATGCAATGTTGAATATGACATTATCATTTATATACATTCGTGGAATTTAATGAAAAACAAACTGAGGTGTTAGTTGCATGGGTCGTAGCATCACGAAACACATTAGATGATATAGCACTATAGTTGGAGTAGCTCATGCACAAGTATTTCCAAATCCGTTCTTATTGGAAAACCAATGCTTTCATGGTTAATGATGCTTTGGCTGAAATCACTGCATTGAGGTAACTTTAGCGTTATTATGATATAAGCAAACTTGCATTTATTTTAAAAATATCATACTAAAATGCATTACATATGGCAGAAGGATCATAGGTTTTATGTGATCTTATGTGTTTTGGATATACCAAGGGCTTGGTTAAAAAATGTCAATTGATTGGCCACTAGTTCCATAAAAGCTAATGAGATGTTTAGTGAGTTAAGTTTCATCATGAAACACACTTTCAATATTGAAGTGGATGATACAATAAATCAATTCTTGTACCAAATTTGCAAATGAAGAGAATTTCTCAGACTATTTCCATAAGAATTCGATCACTAGCGATAACATTCGTAAATAAAAAAACTTTTTGTATTATATGCATTTTTGTCTTCTATAAAGGTGATATATTCAGACTAAAATAATTTTATCTGCAATTAGGGATGTAGGTGAAAGTTTGTTAGAAGTTTCCTCATGCAAATTAGGAGACCAATAATGTTGTTGAGAGTTATGATTGTTATTTAAAAACAACATTTCTATCTCATAGAAGAAAAAAATTGTACCCACAAGGATGGAATCATTGTTTCATATGCTCTTAACAACAATTGAAACTTGTTATCGGTTCAAGGAAATATTAAAAGAAGTATTTCTAAAAAGCTACTAGAGAGAAAACAAACTTGAATCCTTAGTCGAGGGAGAAAGAAAAATTCTGGATAGTAATAGTTTTCCTCACGGGAGCATAACCCATGCTTATTGGGTGAGAAGTCAAATAGACCGCAGTAAAAAATACCTTGTCACCCGGTATCACACAGATTTTATAATGTGTGAATATCCATGGTCTATTCATGGAAACATTTTCAAACATGCCATAAATATTAATTGGTTGTATTTCCACTCAGATAATTCAAATCTATTACTTGATTAACATGTAGAGGATAACATATTCAATGACCCTCCTAAGATCAATATAGACCCCAAAACCATGGTGTAAATGTTGATGATACTCCTATGGCCACAAATATTGTTGATGTAGATGTCGAGACACTTCATTTAGCAAGAGAGAGTTTTTAAGCCATTTACACGTCATTTAATTAGATAACTGCCCTACTACTTTGATGAAAACAAACTAGTTGATTGATTTGGTTAAAGAAATATTGGATGAAGCCAAAAATTTACACATTATAGATTTGGACTTCACACCTGGGTTGGACTCTATTGGTTCATTTTTGAAGAGGAAGAAGAGTTTCCTTCGCCCTAAAAAGAAACAAAGAAGTAGAAAAAAATGGTTTGAAAATTGATTTAAATGTTGATCCATCAGAATATGAACCATTTGAGTTTCAATATCTCAATAGACGAGGATGTCCTCGATCAAATAATGCCATGTCTATGGTGATGGGCCTCCAAATTAGACATAAATTAAGTCCAATCTCACCATCCTTAAGTACATTAAACCTCTCTTCTTTCATTAGATGACATTTTTAACTTTAATAGTTCATTAGGAAGGTTTAGTGATAATTATATGTTTGTGTATAATATTATTTATTTTTGTAGAATATTGGACAAATTATGAAGATTTGGAGGAGGAGATAATCTAGGGACTTAGTACCTCCGACAAAAGGATCAAAATTGGATAATAAATTAACAAGATACTATGAAATTATTGCACAAATTCTCGAGCTCCGGTGATTGAGAAAATCTAGGAATGTGTTCTCTATCATTTAGCACAGATTCATAGTGTGGGAATGAGATCCACTATTTGAGGGATTTTAGAGGGGAAATCTTCCTCAAGATTCAATGAAAATTCTTCCCCATCAATTTTTATAACTACCAATTCAAATTTTCCTCTATGATCATATATTTCCAAATCTTCTTGTAGAGAAAACTTGCTATTTAACATCTCTACTTTCATTTTTAGTAAGGATGTACTTGGATTGATTCAAATAAGTAAGTTTGGTTCCATTTTTTATTCTAAAGCTTGGTTTTCTTCATAAGGATCTGAGTGTCCTTGGACTTTGCCATTGGAGGAGCCTCAAATCCCTCTTGTATAGTTTATTTATTTCCTTTGAAAGACTTTTTCACTTACATTTCTTATTTCTGCATTTACTATTGATGAGTCTTTTCTTGTATATTACATTGGTTAAATGATTGAAGTGAGTTTTTTTTTAAAGTTTATTTATAGATTTGAAAGCATGATGCATCATTATAACCACTTTGGAAATTCCCTCATTCAACTACTTGGATTGGTCTACTAGTCCACAAATCTAAAATTTCTGGAGATCCCTTGTAGCAAAATAGAAGTAATTTTCTGCTAGCTTTTAGAACATGTTAAGAGTTTCATTTGAGTTGATTCCACTTGTATTGTGTCATAAAAACATCCAATTTAATAAAATAAATTACCCCACAACATTTTCATTTGATTAGGTTAGAAATTTGCTAGGATAACTAGCTCACTAGTTTTTGAATTTCTAGTTTTTAGAGTAGTAATGTTCTGCTATTTTTTAGCGCATGTTAACAAGGATATTTTGGAGTGACTGCACTTGGAATTGAGGCTTAAAACATCCTACTTAATAAAAAAAATCCCCATCCAATTTTAACTTGATTTACTTTGGCATTCGGCAAGTTATCTCGCTCCTGTAGCAAAATAGGGCCTCTTATAACACTCCTCTAGCACGTGTAAACTTAATGAGATGGGCTCCAAAAAGTTGATTTTTTTATCTTAGGCTTGAATAATGACCCCTAGGCTCCAAAACCATGATTGCGTAAGACCTAAAACCTCTTAATCATTACCTCTTCTCTATTGAAATTCACCTCTACAGTTTGTATTAATGGATATATTCATGACTTGAAGAACATAATGGTGATTTTCATGATTACTTTATGAGGCACTTTGTGAACTCTATCAAAAAAAATCTACCTTGAATGAAATTATTAAAGAATGATTTCATTTTTTTCATACATCTTAAGTTATCGTTTCCATTTCCAACATTGTTATTTCTATTGCATAGACTATGCTTCCCTTTTATATAACATTTACACTCTACAAATAGATTAATGTCTACATTTCTAAAAATAGAATTAACATTTACATTCATGCAAAGTATAGTAGCCTTTCATTTCTGGAAAAGTAACTAGGATTTCTTCTCTACAAAAGTAATTACGTTTCCTTTCTGCAAATAGAGTAATATTTTCATTTCTAGAATTAATTTAGGCTTGGATTTCATGGAATTCACTCCATTGCATCAGATCAACGAAAGAAGGACACACTGCATTCTGCACATATAGTGCTGACATCTCTTAAGTTTGTACAGACCCTGTGTTGATAATTTTATTTGGTAGCCTTGATATTTGTAGCATTCTGTTGCAATACTGAGGCTGATTACTTTTTGGCGCCGTTGTTGGGGAGGTGTCAAAGTATGCATTGTTTTCTTTCCTAGTTGATTAATTTAATCTACTTTATGCAAAAACACACAAAAAATTCATTAGACATCTTTCATTTCAAAAATAGAAAATTACATTGTATTAGTGTTTTCATTCAAAATAATAATAATAATAATACAAAATCTTCAATACCACACCCTCCACTTAATCACGTGGTGCAGTAAAAGCCACATCACCATCCACTTTTGTAGGTGGAAGAAGAGGAGGTGACATAGAAGGTAGGAGAAATGGATGGATATGATGACAATGAGAAAGATCCTCTTGGGCTTCTAATTCAAGATACTGATAGAAATGTTCATATGAAGAACAGCTCTCCATATTTCCTTCCCAACTTCCATGATATGAGGTTAGAGGATTCATAAACCTTTCTCTTTGAATTTGAAATCCTTTGTAGATAATTCAAAAGGATCTCTAAAAAGTACAAGTGGCATGGTAAAAAGGATCAAAAGTCAAAGCGACAGAACCTTGATAGAATTAGCATGAGATCAAATTTTTTGTTATCCTGATTCCAATGATCCAAACAACACTCGAAACTGAGCTCATATGAAGAAGTTAGAGCAAGTCAAAGTTTAGGTTTGACTTGGACAGGTGGCAGGAGAAAATGACGTGGTAGAAATCTTTAGTGAATGGGGAAGCTCCAAGTGGTAGTTTGCTATTGGTCCTGAATTTTACTGATCATAAAATACAGAAGCCCACGGTTAAAGAATCGACCTCAACGGATTCAGGTTGCGATTTCGATTACAAAATCGGAGATCGAAGGAGGGCTGACGGTTTTACAAATCGACCCCAAGCAAGGAAGGGTGTCATGTGATGATCGCAATCACACATCGCAAAGGGAATGGCAATACAGAATCGATCCCTTCTAGTCAGGGTTGCAATTACGATATCGCAATCACATATTGCACACCGTCGCGTTTGTAAACAGTAAGACCAGTCGATTCCACTAATTGTGATATGCCAATGTTTCCTGATGTGATCTGGTATAGAGTGTGGTTTTGAAAACTCATCTGGTCCACCGAATAGCACATCGCACATTTCACAACGCAATGGACCATATGGAGGATCACCCCTGGTCAAACTGATTGCAATTTGTGTTGGGTTATCAATGCCGATAGACTATGGTTGTCGATGGTAAAGCCACCGGGTTCAAGAGTACATTGATTTATCTGTGGTTTGAGGTTTAATGTGAAAATGGTATGCGAACTGTGTTGACGACAATTTTTATATGTTTGAAATGTTTGTTACCAACATACTATTCACGACTTGAGAATCTTTGTTGGAAACACCCGCTTGCTAGACTTGTCATCTGTTGGGAACTGCCCGGGATTGAGGAGTCGACTGATAAATAATAGTATAATATATATATATATATATATATATAATATATATATATATATATATTATATATATATATGGGACTGTCCACACAGGAAAAGGGGGTCTGGTTTATAAGTTGAGAAAATCAGTGTACGCGACATTAACCTGACCTGGCAGTATGCCAAAACCGGACCTTGAGAAGCAGGGACGTCCCAAAAGGGTGCAGAAGCTTCATTTCTCTGAATTAGGTGTTTAGATAGGTGATTCTGCATGATTTTTCACAGGGATTTTAGTGGTACAGTCTGTTTTTGAAGTTGGGCTCTCCATTATTTATCCATCTTCCATCTTGGAGGTATAATGATTGTAAATGAATTTTTCTTGTATTTTTATATCCTTTTATGCAACTTAATGAATGAAGGCCTCCCCACTATTGAGTACGGCCCGAAGACGTAGTCCAAATTGGATGAACTCCATAATCAAATATTTGTCTCATGGTTTCATGCTTATTTTGTTATTTTGACATTGTTTTATGTGCTTTTAAGTTCTATGGTCAATAAGCTCCGTTTCATGTAATTCTGATGCATTTATAAGTAAAATATTTTGGATCAAGTTTAGTATCAAGGCAGGTCTTTGTTGATGTGAATTGCACGAGTATGTGCTAACTAAAAACAAGATGCGCAAAGGCAAAGGAAAGCTTGAGTTATTTTATCCCAAAGTAGGGCGTGCACAAAGAAGAAGAGACATGGCAAATGAAGAAGCTCGTTAGGAAGATGAACAAAATTTCTGCTAGGTATTCTACAATATGGCAGAGAAAGTGGACAAGCTATTTTCAGAGTATGAGAAGGCACTTGGGCACGAGAAGTAACATGTTGATGACAATAGATCAGAAAATAATGAAGGTGGTGGAGAAGAGCCTCCTCCCTCTCGTTTTTCAAGTAATAGTTATCATCACTAATCGAGATTCCAAGCATATATCTAAGAAACCATTCTTCAAGTTAGATGTAAAGTTTGACCTACCCATGTACAATGGAGAGTGTAGTGCAGAAAAAAATTAATAATTGGATAAGACGGATAGAGGTCTATTGTCGGATTCAACAGATCAAAATAGATGAGGCAAAGATCTAGTTAACATATCTTTGGCTGAGTGGCATTGCTCTCGTTTGGTGTGAGAGAAAGTTGCAGAAGGGTAGCAAAAATTCATGTAACCTTCTTTCCTCTTGGTCTAGTCTTATTTCTATATTGAAAGACCAATTTTACCCTTTGGGTTATAAACAAATGGCACTAATGGAATGGTAATATCTAAGGCAAGGTAAAGGCCAAAATGTGCAAAGTCTCACTGAAGAATTTCGTAAACAAGCATTGAATTTGGGCATATCATTAGATTCGCCCAAGACCATAACTAAGTATGCTGGTGCACTAAGTAGTTACATAAGACACTCACTGTCATTGCTTGACCCTACTACGATTGATGTGGCCAACATAAAGGTCATTCATCTTGAAAGCCGAAGAAAGAATGACAGAGGTGATCAAGCCAAGAAAACACCATTCAACCCTTAGCATGGAAAATTCTAAAAGAAAGGTAAGGGGAAGGATAAGAAGACTATGAAAACCAAGAAAGGGGATGGAGAAATGCCACCTTGCACTCATTGCAAGAGATAAGGTCATGACGGGGACCACTATTGGAAGCCACATCCAGAGCTAATACCTAAGAGATTCAGTGGAAAGGGAAAGTAAAAGACAATGGAAATAGTGCAAAAGGACCTTGGATCAGATTCTGACAACGAGATATTGATCACAACCATGGGTGCAAGAGGTGCTCTTTTTGTTAGTAATAATTCTGATTCGATTACAAGTACTAGTTCTTTGAATGAGCCCGTAAGTAATGAACGAAAGAGAATTTAATTATTCCACATTAGGTTTATTATAAAACACAGAAAGGTGGAAACTTTGTTCAATTCAGGTTCCCAAGAAAATTTAATCTCAGAGTCCTTAGTGAAAAAGTTATGCCTCAAAACTAAGCCTCATCTAAGCCCATACCTGCTTGGTTGGGTAAGCAATAAAGCAAAATTACAACCAAGAAGTGTAGGGGCATATTTGTTATGCTTCCAAATTAGTTGATGAGGTAGAGGTAGATGTTGTGATTTTGGATATCTATGGAATTATCTTGGGAAGTTCATATCTATACGACAAAAAGGATGTTTTGTTTCGACATGAAAATAAATACCACCTCATGAAGGATGGGGTAGAATATATAGTCAGAGATAATCATACGAAATTTAGTGCTAGCCTTATAAGTGCAGGACAAATTAAACGACTGGTTAATTCCATTAAATGGTACCTACGCATGGTGGTGAGAGTGAAAGAGGCTGAGACAGCGGACGCTTTCAAAGGTTGTGATCCTGATCATCAGAAAGAATTGTTAGAAATTATTTCTCACTATGATGGATTGTTTCAGGAACCGAGAGGATTACCCCCAAAATGGGAAATCGAACATGAGATCCATTTATAACACGATGCTTGTCTACTGAATATTGGCATGTATAGGATTGCTTCTATCGAGATGGAGGAGATGAAAAAAGAGGTGCAGGAATTGCTAAGCCAAGGGGTCATCAGATCGAGTTCTTCTCTGTGCAGATCACCAATCGTGTTGGTGCCAAAGAAAGATGACACATGGATAATTTTCGTAGAATACATGATGTTAAACAAAATTACGAAAAAGAATCGATGCCATCTCCCTAGCATTGATGAATTATTAGATCAGTTCAAAAGTGTTGTCTATTTTACAAAACTGGATTTTCGTAGTGTATATCACCAAGTTAAAGTTGCAGAAAAAGAAATTTAGAAACTGCATTAAAAACCCAAAAGTGGTTGTTCGAATGGATGGTGATGCCATTCAGACTGTGCAATGATTCGACAATGTTTATGAGGGTAATGAATTATTTGTTTAAGCCTTTTCTTTATAATTTTGTGCTTGTATATCTGGATGCTATTATTGTTTATAGTAAGACATGGAATGAACATGTAAATCAAGAGGAAAGTGCTTAATGTTCCGAAAATAAAAAACTATATGTAAAGTTGTCAAAGTGTGAGTTTGGGAAGACCTATCTCATTTATTTAGGTCACATAGTCAGTAATGGGTAATTGAAAATAGACCCCTCTAAAGTATATGTGATTATGAAGTGGCCTGAGCCCACAAATGTTACAAAGGTCCAAAGCTTTTTGGGTGTGGTACAATATTAGATAAGGTTCATTGTGAACTTCTATATTATCACATCCCCCTTACATGCATTGAAAAGTGTGAAGTAGGCCTTTCAGTGGGAAGGAAAGTAGTAGAAATATTTCGACACATTAAAAGAGAAGATCAACACAACACTAGTGCTAGCATTACCAAAACTTCAACAAACTTTTGAGATTGAAATAGATGCCAGTGGATATGCCATGGGTGCTGTATTGATGTAGCAAAGGAAGCCTGTATGTTACCATTCAAAGACTTTCTCCCAGGCTGTTGCGAATTATCCCACGTATGACAAGGAGTAGTATGCTTTGGTTAAGAGTATAAAGAAGTGGAAACACTACCTGATTGGCAAGGAGATCATCATCCATACAGATCATCAGCCATTGCAGTAACTTCTGTCATAGACCAAGCTTCAACAAGCCCTTCATTTCAGATGTATGGGATTCCTCCAGCGGTTTCATCTGGTAATAAAATACAAGAAGGGAGCTAAGAAGAAAGTAGTAGATATGATTTCTCGCCCTCCTATTTATGCATCTGTAGTTTTCAAAATGCTTCTTTATCATTAGAAAGTTATGTTGAACAATATGCCAACGATGATGATTTTAAATAGATTTATGCAAAAATGACTCATGGATCACATGTGGACAATTATTATTTGCAGGGAAAACCATTGTATCACCTGTTGGCATTATGATGCATGTGTTGTACTTGATGGAAACCCTCTTGTAGCATAACAACTCACTTGTATATGGTAACTAGATGAATTTACAGAAGAGATATCAGATGTGACAAAATGCATAAGAGAAGTGTTTACAGATGTGATGAAATGTAGGATAGTTTAAAGGAATCAGTTCAGAAAGAAACTTACTCAGATGAAAGATGACAAGTACCGCATGATAACAACAAAGAATTACAGTTCAGACTACAAAGAATGAAGAAAGAGAGGTATACACAGGTTCACCTTGACCAAGCTATGTATACACCCAAGTTAATAGAACAAAAGAAGCATATAATGTACACACACACTCTCGCAGAAGGAAAAGTGCGTATACCTTGGAAAACTAAGTTTTTGGTCCGAAGTATTTGGTCCATGGTATTTTGATCCATGGTCCATGGTATTTGGTCCGACGTATTAACCCCAGTTATTTGGTCCAAGGTATTGGTCCTAAGTGGTTTCGGTCCATGGTATTGAGAAAGGCGTAAAACTATATAAGGAACAAAAGATCATTAGGCCAAGGTAGGCAAGCATTGAATATTTGATAAAATGTGAGATCGAGTATGCAGGCTATGGGTTAATGATGCTCTACTTGCTCTGAACCAAGGAGGAACCTTAGCGGTTGATGGAGGATAATATCTAATAATGTATAAGGATCTGAAGGCTTTAAATGAACTATATTTATAGGGTTTGATCATGTATAATATATATCTTAACACTGAAGCAGGTATTACTCTGTAAATGTTATGATCTAGGTACAACTGAAGCCTAGAATGGTTGTAAAATTATGAATGAATATTTACAGATGTATACACTGGTTGACTTTGGTAAAAGGACATATACACACATGTTTGACACATTGAAGTATCATATATCTTATGAACTATGATGTTTGAAGTTACAGTTGGCTCTGGTTGTTGATGCAGAGTTCTAGGTTTTGCTTTATGTTCTAGTGACTGCATTCTGGTAACAATGTTCAGATTGATTTTGATTTAATTCAATGATGATGGATGATGGATCAGGATCATAATGACTTATCATTATGTGATCTAATGGGCTAAACTGGTTGCTAAAACATGTATTATCCTTTATATGTGATGATCAGGGTATGTCTGAAGTCGGGAAGTGCAGCGAAGTTATAAGTAATTATTTGTAGATCTCTACGTTGGTTCACTTTGATGAAGTTGCGTATACATGCTGGTTTAGCTCTTCTAAGTTGTTTATACACTCTGATGCATGGTTTTGAGGTTATAGATAGTTTTGAATGATGATGCAGTGTTCTGGGTTCAGATCTGTGTACTGGTTACAGTGATCTTTCTGTTCCAACTTATTGATTGAATTTGAATGAATGTTTGATTTAGTTGTTTAGTGTCAGAGATTCATGGATTGATTGATTCAACTGTGGTTGATTCATAAAGTGATGATTGAGTTTCAGGTATTAGTTGATGCAAATGTATTTGATGGTTGTATTACAGTGGTGATTTATTTTGAGCTTCAATATTGTTGATGGGTCCAATATGAAAATTGGATGAAACGTGGCCTTCAGATTATGGTGTTGTGTTCTAGGAGCATCCAGTATGAAAATTTATGAAACGTGGTCCCTGGAGGAAGACAAAAGGTTGTAGCCTTTTGTAGGTCGGTGTCTATGTACTGTAAACATATCGACCAGTACAAGAGCTAGGGGGTTGTAGCTCCCTTCTAGTAGAAGCTGGAGAACGAGAGAAGGTTGTAGCCTCCTGTAGGTAGAAGCTTGCGTACTGTTATGAGTCTACACCAGTATAATGTTGTAAATAGATTTTCTTATTATTAAAAGAAGATAGAGATGACAACAGCAGGTGGTTTTCACCCACCTTGGATTTCCACCTTAAATCTTGGTGTTCATGTGTGTTGCTTATGTGTGATGGTTCACTCCGTTATTAACTGCATATGGTTATTATTTAATGTTTAATAAGTACTGATGCATAGATTAAAGATCAACATATTATGAATTAACAAAATCATTAGTTTGCTGGATATATGTTTGTTTCCTTAAACATAGTTGCGTGTACACATGGGTTACCCACATGGAAGTAGCGTATATAAATATGAAAATAAAAAGATTATTGCCTTGACTAATAGTGATTCACTCCCCCCCCCC